>JAQFZZ010000091.1:0-34232 GCA_034696405.1 Isotoma caerulea | reverse complement strand
AATTTTTAAAAAATCTGCACCCTTACAAACAAAGTCCCTTGGAACCACAAGATTGGGACTTTTCTGGGGGCTTGTCTTTTCTAGATACTATATATTACTTATTCTCTGATACTGGTGATTATCTATTACCATGTCTAATTTCCCGGCTATAATAATAACTTGCTGTCCGATTTTCAGGTTTTCGCCAACAAATATGTTTTTTTCTTTTCTTAAATTTCATTAACACTTCTTTTTATTCACCAATGATTAAATCATAGTCTAAATGTAGAAAGTAAGTACAAGGCCGACGGCAATAAATATATTCCATTGCACTTGGCTCATGTCCATGGCCAGAACAAAGTACAAAGTTGGCCTTCTCTTTTTAATGGGGCTGGAAATTTGTGTCCACGGAGCTAAAAGAAATATATACGGAGATGTTATATGGATTAGATGTTAAGGTCTAAAAGTGTTTGTATTTTTATACATATAAAAACGAGTATCAATTACTTATAACTTTTACCAAAATAAAATGCAAAATGAGTTGTAAACCAGAGAATCAAAATGCGCCTCTGTATGTAATTGTAAAAAGTGGAAATCCCAAGGGTGCGTGAATGCTCTTTTTAGTATTGCAAGTGCGTCTAATATCCTTTAAACTTATTACATTTGTGAATCTCTAAAAATTACATACGGGTATATTTTAAGGATATATTTACAAACGTATAAGAAATTGAAAGAATGTTTCTCTTATGATGGAGAAAGTGAAAGTGGTTCCTTGCAAAAAAAATGCTAGAAAAAAATCAACTGAAAAACTGTAAGGCCAACGCTTGAATTGTGGATTGGGACTTTTGCCAGTAGAAGAAGTAGACTTTGCGATAAGAACAGAGCACTGTTTCAACTTAAGAAGAATTCATTGTTGCCCTAGTAATAAAAACCAAAGGTTTTATACTTTTCAGCTAATCTTAGCTACATGGAGAAGATCGGGTGTGAAGAAAACCTTGAGAATGAACTGACACAGCTTAAAATCGGACAGTTAAAACGACCCTGAATATCTAATGAAACGTATGCGTTACGTAACGTCTTTAAAGGCCTCAGTGCCTCAACTCATCTTTATTTGAGTTAATTATTAATTTAAATTGATATAAAGGAAAATATACGGTTCAGTAAGTTTCCTACACAAAGTCCACAAAAGGAAGCTAATCTCGAGCAATATTTGTGCTTAAATATCTCCAGGCTAAAATTCAAAAGGTATTTTCTGCCAAATAAGTTAAACTATACACTGTGTAGAGTTTGAGAATGGACGGATGTTACTTCTAGCTAAAATGTGTAAATGATACTTCTTCAGATATAAATATTTCAAAGTGAAAGGAAGTGTACGCTAGGGTAGAATCTTGATTAATTTCAACTTAGTCGACATTTAGTTGATTAAATCCCATATTCTATTTACAACTCTGCCTGCCTGTCTTCTCAGTGTAGTTTCTTCCTGTCGTAAACACACAGACGGGGAAAAGGCATTTTGTAATCTGTTGAGCTATAAGCTAAGATCTACGTTTTATTCTTCCCTATAAATATATTTTTTAAATGATAACCTAGACGTTGCACCTTAAAGGTTGAATTCCATGCGTAGACTAGTTAAGCACTTGTTTGGATGGAAGAGGCTAACAAATCTTCTCCCTATATTAAAAACAATAGTTTAATAGTCTTCGTAGATAGAGGTGAATTAATGCTCGTGTTCCATTTTGAGAATTGCGAACACAGTTCACGTCACGGTGTGCACGTATGGGCTTTCTTTAATAAATGGTTGAAAATACGGGATGAACCTTTATACTACTTGCTGCTCCTTATGGACATGGTATAGTTTTCGTATCGTATTGTAAGGGTTGGGTAGGCCATTCATGTGAGGAAATTAAATAAATGTGCCAGCAGATCTATTTATTTGCAAGCAGTTTGAGACACATTATATACCCCACACCACCTTAACAAACTAAACTTTCAGTCTATATGCTTCCATAATAAGTTTAGGTCAACTATTCGACTTAAGAAAGTTGATTAGCAATTCCCAAAGTTGTAAACTCCATTTAGGAGTGACTACCCTGCGGTGTGTGGATGACTGTTGACTCCTGCTCCTGGCCTGGCTTTCACTTAATCGTTTCATATAAGCTTTGCATTTTTCCAAGTGGAATACTTCTCTGTCTTATTGCTATCCTTTTGAATTACAGAGAAAATTCATTAATCTTTAATGTGCTTTAAATTTAATGCCTATTGCTGAATATCCTGCTGGAGAGGAAAGTAATGGCGATACCGTTCTAGTTTCGTAATCGCTCTTGTTTAACTTATGAACTTATATGCTGAGAGAATTAACTGACGTCATGAGAAGGGCATATATGGTGCCTAATAAAGCGATGTCCTATCTACTGCACGTCATATAACCCACATACATGGGTTTGATTGATACTACATTGTGCCAAGTCAATAACTAAATTCGATTCTTCCTGTCAATTTTTGGTATTATTATTATTTAACACCAAATTCAATTACAACTTGCAGAGAGCTAGAGATAATTTCTCCTTTATCCAAGTACAAAAATTTCATTGATGCAGTGTATGCGAAGTTCACCCCACCCGCATTCAATCTTATAAAATATTTCGAACATTTAATAATTTTGCAATCTCGGCGTATGAGAATCGGAGTAATAGAAATTTATCAGGTTAAGAAGTTATAGGCTGTTACGTTATCTAATGTCATGTAATCAGACAACAAGATACCTGATTAAAGGTTTTCCTGAAGCTTTTTGGGACATCACGCATGGTGTCCTATTCTTCCCTTTTTCTTAGGCATTTCTTAAAAAAATCCACCTTGTGCGTTTCCATTCCATTTGGGACTTTAATTATGACTGTGCTTGGAAACCGGATAGCTCAAGAAAAAGAATATATTTCTATTTGAAAGTATTTTATGATTAGCTGAAATAGTAAGCCACCTCTCAGTCAGTACAATAAGGTTTTCATTTTATTTAGGTACTAGGTATAAAATGTCATGAGTTTTGTTTGGTTCATTCTGAAAATACATTGGCCACTTAAAATTTAGAAATGTTTTGGTCAGTTTCAACAATATAAATGAAAATTGAGTTTAGGTTCTTCCCTCAAATTCTTTGAAAATCTCTCCGAATAGCTTTTTCAATATTCTTGTTTTATTATAAATAGGAAATGATAATATTGATATTATTTGCGCCCACCCTTTTACTGTCCGATACCTCCCCACAGCTCTTGGAATAATCCAGACATCCAGAGATTCCCATTTTCCATTAACTTAAGTCGCACTTGATGTTTGATTAAAATCTTTCCTACACACACAGACTTACTTAAAAACCCATCCGATTTTAAGTCTCGATATGTCAAATGTGAAGCACTCTTAAAGCACTTTTAAAATTCCACATTCAACATTGAGCGATCACAGCTTACATACCTGTCTTGTTATCGCGGTCACACCGATTTTCTCATCCTTCTCCGCACCCAATTGGTTTTTCTCCGTCCATGTCCATTAGTTCAACTTACGTGGATTAGACTAGCAAGTCCATTTGCGAATTTAGGTAATCCTAATATATTCTAGTTGGTCCTTTCCTACCAAATGTTAAGCATCAATGTGTACCACGCTGTCCGCCCATAATTCTTGAATGAAAAACAGCCCAATTATTCTTATGGCCATCAACCGCAAATGAAAGTCAACTCTAACACTATAGAGTTTAAGCACTATGAGAAAGATAATATGTATTTAGTACTGTTAGGTCAACTGGTTTTATATATGGCCCTCTGTGTCAACAAATTTAGATTAAAGATTAAATGAATTGGACTGTGTGGAAGCTCCTACTGGATAAATAATAACCTACATACACGAGAATCGTAATTTCTTTGAAACTTTTACCCACAGAAGAGAAGCTGCATACAGTTAATCTTTGGAATTAAATATTTTTTTTTGCTCAACTATTGAAGTATTTGCAAACTATAGAAAAATATTCATAGAAAAAAATAAGTCCTGAAAAGTCACTATGACGCTAAATTTACGACAAGTTTTATTTTAGCAAGGTTCTATATTTTGGCATTTCATGGACTAAACGTGATTGAGATTTCGTATCCCCCGTATTACCTTACGTACAAAAAAGGGGAATTCGATTTGTCTCTCTAGAAAATAAATATGAATAGAAAATCACATGAGTTAACGTTTTGCTGCATCCTTAAACGAAGATAATGGATCGTCCTGGCACACAGGCTCTTTGTAATCGACTAAATTGACTTTCTCAAAGAGATTAGAATGAAGTAGAGAATTTTCTGCAATAAAGAGCAAAGGTTTAAGCTCCTTCGGATAGCTGAAATTTATTGCAAATGTTTTACCTCCGTCTGTGCTACAGAATGCATAATTCTTTTGCAGTGTGCTTCCCTTGCCAGAATCCATAGGTATGCAATGATCTATGTACGGTATTAGAAAACGTACTGGAAAAATTCTCATTTTATAAATTATTTCATATTGCATTTCATTACTTTTCATCAAAAATACACACGAAAAGTAACAAAATCGCCTTGAAAACACCAAGCTACACGGTGAATCCTATCATAATATTCTTTATGTAATGTAATTCGCCATGCAGAAGAAAGCTGCAGTTATTAATGCACTTTAATTTAATTTTGTCTACACAGTAACGGTACCTTACTGCCCTACTTAAAATAATTTTTGTATTTTGCAATATACAGTAGTGTATAAATTCTCACACGTAATTGGACATTTGATAACACTCTCATTTCCTATACTTTACTTGCTCATACGTCACGGCTATACAAAGACTTGCAAGAGAGAAATCACCATAAGTTGTACAAATATTTAAGTATTTTAATGCCTAAAGAACCATGAGGGTTTTAGCAATGGTTATGGTTAGTTTCCTTCTCTATGATAGAAGAAAACAGCCAGAAAGAGTTTTTCATCACTCATAAGATTTCGCGTTGGCTTTAACTTCAACAGGATAAATTGGGGACAGAAAGCCGGAGCTAAGCTAAAGTAAGGATATTATAAACCCTCGGAGATAGTGAATGGTATCCATCCGAAGGAAAAGAGCACGTCTCCCGAGGACCCCAAGACCAAGACTTATTGAAGCTTTACTGAATACGTGCATGGTTAACTCTGCCCCTTCTTCTTTTCTCTCTCAACCAAAAGCATAAAAGTGTACTTTCTCTATTTTCTCTGGACGCAATATGTATGAAAAAAAAATTTGTTGAAAAAGCCGTCTGTCTAACCAAATATAACTCATAATGTTTCCCTTACCAAGCAAACACCATGAAGAAGCTAGAAAACTAGTCACAAGAATTTCCACTCTTTTGAAATAGTACACACATTCAACGTCGCAGAAACACAGACCTAAAAATGTAAGCTTGATTTGGAATTTTCTTTACCAATATGAAAGTCAGTAGTTGAAGCTATAACAGTTAGGAAAAAAACTTAATACCTAGTCACACATTTTTATTTTGTGTATTTTCCATATACGCTTTGTGTGTATCTATAGTATGTAGGATGTAGGTTAGTAGAAGAAAGATGACCAAACCTAATAAAAAAAAAGAATAAATCGCAAGGATGAAAAATTTCTTTTCCTCCCATCCACATACTAATTTTTACCAGTATGTTCCAACACAAGGATACGTTCCATAATGTGTAGGGAAGGAATTGGTGCTGGAACGAGAAACAAAATAGTAGGGAAATAAACCAGTAAGTTTGAAGAATGAGAATAAAAGACACACGATGAAAAATGTTGACCTGAATACATACAGAAATTGAGGAAATAAATTGGTCATGTTTGACGAGTCGGTTCCTTCAATCATAATCTACCGACTGGGATAGAACCACTGACAGAGAAATAAATTAAGTTTTCCCTTTTCTTACTACACAGATGAAATAAAAATAGGGAAAATGTTATACACTATTAAATGGGAAAAATTCAAAAGAACATTTACAAAAATGAAATGTGTATATTGAATCAATGGGGATGGATTGAGCCATTTACGATCACACTGGATAAGGGAAAACAACTCTGGATTCGATTCATACGTTAGTTTAAAGGGTATGCCTGCCTACTATAGTCTCAGTGCTGAGTAGAGACCCGTGGGAAGCCAGACTAACTCATCGAAGTTCAATTTAACCTTTTCCTTCTAGACTCTTTTTACCAAGCAACTTTCTCTCGTCAAAAAAATAGAGAAGAGTACCTTCAGCAGTTCATTCGTGGCAGTAGGAACTAACTAAATGTGGTTACTTACTTTACTTATTTACTACTGACTCTCTAATACTGCGAGTGGATTCAGTCTGATCAAGAACTTCTTCCTCGATCTGCTGGTATTGTCTTATACCCAAGGGTACTGGTTACGCAGCTCTATTATGTACATTACTTTCTATACCCGATGTTCAATTACATTATTAATTGAATTGAAATAAATATACCAGCATGGCTTTTCAATTCAATAGATGGGAAAGCGTTTAGTGAAATTAGTAGTACAGCATGGATAATCATGTCCCATAAACGTTCTAATAAATAAATTGAGTGTTTTCAAATTTTACTCTGATAAATAGCTAGGCTTTAAAACTGTTAACCAATTAGGGACATGATATTTTTTAACCTGTGGTAAATTCATAATTCATGCATTAATTCTCCTACATAAACACTGGACAATTAGACTGACAGTTGCACAAGAAGAAAAAAGAGAGTTCACCTCTCTAATTTGTATCATTTTGACATATTCAAGCCTTCACGGCTAAGAGAAACAAAAAGAAGCTGGCTTGAAGCGATTTCATTTCAACATTTGATGTTATCCACCGTGTATATATTTCTTTGTTGAAAAGGATGAAAATAAGTATAAAGGAAATCAAACAAAATCTCCCTTAGGACCGGGTTAATAATGTTTGATGATGATCTGACTGAAGAGTATAGCATTTCTCCTCGTATAATATTCTTTTAAGAGAAAGTTAGTGAGAGTAGTTGGACTAACTAGCCAAGTACAGTTTGAATATAAATATGACTCTTGTATTGTATTGTTGATGATGGTTTGGGCAATGGGACTGAAGAAGATTCCATCCTGGATAAATTCATATCTTGAACATCCGCAGAAGTCTCTCTAGAATGTATTCTCCTTTCTCTAGAATATTGGCTGTTATTGGTGGCAATCGAGGGGAAAGTGGTGCTATTGAAAGGAGCAAAAAAGAGCTGTTGGTCGGTTTGGTTCGGTTAAATGGCTTCATATAAGTACTTCACATACTGCTACATACGTATATATTCCTCCAAGTTACATTCCATTCTATCTCTTTCCATGTTCTATTCTCTATCTCTTTTTTCCCCTCTTTTCTAAACTTGTCGTTGTAATACAATAAACCAGAAATCGTTTCACTTCTCTCGGATCTGCAATGCGCTACTTCCGTGTAAACTTAAGTCTTTACGTAGAAACGTGAGTACACAGATAACTTCATGTAAGTATGAACAAAGTATGTAGAAACAGAGCAGTACATCTATTATGTATACGTACGCACTACAACAATCGAAAATAATATTATTACATTTCCGCAAAACTTTCACCATTTCAAATCGAACTGCATAGCTTTGTCTTGCTTATTGTACATTGTAGATTGTAGCATATTATGTCATTCTATCTATCTATAGAAAGAGAGAGGAGGCTACATAATATAATAACAAGCTGGATGAACTTTCTCCATCCGATCTCCATTCCAAAAGCTTCTCACATTTTCCACCGTATTTAATCCTTTCTTCAGTTCATTTCATCCATAGTGTAAAAAGATAGATCAAACTATTTCTTTCTATATGATTTGCTATTCTTTAAAGCTAGATATGAATGGTTTTTACATGACCGGTGGCAATGTACAATGTATGTAAGTAAGTCATTCGTTGGTTGAGAAGTGTTTTCTAAAGCCATTTCGTCATGTTAAGGGTATCCAAGGCATGTCATAATATTCTATACCTGATCTGTTAAAGTTGTAAAAAACTCCCTCGTAGTTGTTTTTCATCTCGATCTGACTTTTTATTTTAACTTGTATTGCATCACAGAGACAGAGAAAGATGAACTTTTAGAGCTGGAAAACAAATAAAATAAGTTTAATAATCTTGCCAGAAGGAAAAATTATTCGTTTCTTCTTCTTTTCATCATCTATGTTTAGCAGACAGGGAGATGTTGAAATCCAAAGTGTGTGAAAGAAAGAATTAATCCTAACAGAGAGTGAAAGCTAAGTAATTTCTGTGGTGGTGAAAGTTAGGATCTTCCAGCTATGAAAGTTCAAGTTGGAGATAATGACATACTCGTCCCAGGCCTAGTGGCTTGGCTTATGGTTCATTCCTTTACACAGATGTATATTATATAATTTTATATAAAATGCATTGTACGTTTATCTTTCTTGTTTATTTTGGTCTTGGTGTGTCCCCCCTTCTGCCTCTAACCTCAATTTTGCATCGGAGGACCAAGAGGAGAGAAGAAGTCCCAGAATTGTACCAATAATAATAGTACATACACTCTTAAGGGTAGTGCATGTGATAGTGTAATAGTGGAGACACACTTGATGTTTAGTCAGAGTCTGCAGTTGAAGTAGATTCTGATGTTTTCCAACTTCACTTTTGATCTAGTTGAAAAGGAAGAAAAACCAAGATACGTGGGACAGATACGTTGAAATATGGCCAGTTCTAGTAACAGATAGTAAACTATGGTTGGCTATAAACGCCAAGTGGAGTCCATTAAACATCCTTTCTCTGCTCGGTTTAATTAGCAAAGATGTGAACTGACATAAGGACTTGGGAGGCAAAAGTGGAATTTCTTACACAATTCACCCATGCAGTGAAATGGCTATGTTTTTCTCTAAATCTGTAACTCTTCTCATATTCATTCTCAAACTTTCTTACGTATTTTCAACGCTGTATCTAATCTCTGGGTGCAGACAAACCTTCATTTTAATTTCATTCTGTGCAATAATATTTATTCCCTTGAGTCCTTGGTCATTGGTGAGAAATTGGGCCTTTATAATATTAAAACAACTGTCTCTAGTCACAAATCGTATTCACATTATTATCAAGAGTCAAGGTTAATTTTATGTAACCATTAATTTTGATATTTACTGTTGATGTCCCCATAAAAATCGGGTATTCAATATAATAGCAACTGAGATACAGGGGACGGGGATATAAAATAAACTGTTCATAAAATGAGTCAAATGTTTGGTCCTTACTACTAATAATATTTTTTGCAGATTTTTACGGGTGCAGAAGAAGCAAAAATCGCTAATAAAAAAACTCTTAACACAATACGATCTAGTTTTGATATATGAACATATATATATAGGACAACTTTGATGAAATTAAGTTTAAACGGATCAGACTGACGTCTTTTTAATCGTTAGACAAGCTAAGAGTCGTGGGTATTAGTTTTTTAATCTGGTTCAAGTATTTCACAAAGAATAAAACTTTCCATTAAATTTCTCTTGCGCAATATGCAATCTAAGCTCTCCCCTTACTCTAATTCCTTTATAAGAAAATACTTATGTGCAAATTTATATAAGCCATTCCCACTTAAAATTCTCCATTAGATTAAAGCCTAACGTAACAAAACGTAAAGCAAATAGTAGATTAAAGGAAAAATGAGAAAATTGTTGATGAATGTGGAGAAAGTTTTATTTTTGAAGAAAAGAAACATCCTAAGAGGAAATAAGATAGACATGCCCTTAAACCTCCTCTTACTCTTCTAAACAAGCTTTTTGTATTCCCAAATTAAAAACGAATAGAAACAATTTGAGCTTTACTCTTCCATCCTTGTGGTAAATCATTATCGTATTACATTTATTATTACACACACACTAATAATATAACTCCTTGACAATTTAATGAACACAAGGGCTCTTCTTATCCCTTTCCCATGTTCAACTTTCAGTTAAAAGCTTAATCCCCTTGGATGACATATAAGTGGACTTAAAATATCTTACTTCAATTTCAAAACTTTCTAGAGGCTTGTGTAGCATTTTGAAAACGAAATTCTATTCCCTAGCTATTTCTATTTAGGACAAGAGTACAAGTACAAGATTAAAAATAGGGGGTTAAAGGGTTGGAAGAATTTACAAATTTGGAGCAGGTAGATATTACATGTATAAATAGGGTTAAGGGTTGTAAGATCAAATAAGAGTTCAAATCACGTAGGAATAAGTTGTCACAAAAATAGCATATAAGATAATCAGTTTGGCAATTGATTGTGTCGATTAGTTGACATTTACAGGTTGAATTTGGGCATTCACACCTAGATGTGAATTGGTGTATTTTAATCTAGCTGGTGATTTCATTAGTTGAGGAAGGCAGGAGGAGGATAGAACATAGAATACAAATGACGGTGAAAGCACAAAGGAATATAACGGGATAAATCCGCTACGATATCAGACTACAAAACAAGGAAGGGAACATCTGGCTACAGAAAATAGGAACAACTTGAAACCATCCTTCACGGACTGTGAAATGTAATAAGAACATGAAAGTGAACAAAAGGAATATTGTTCTATGTACACGTACACTTCACTATTACATTTCATTTACACCTACAACTACTACTAGTCTTTTATATACTTTGTCTTACTTTATTGTCTCATTCGTCTAAAGCACTGAAAATCTTCATTGGTCTATTTTCTACTAACATTTTATCAAGAGGTGTTAACTTATTAGTTGTCGATCGGTTGCATTTGTATTACTAAATGCCTTTGATATTTATGTGCAGGTTTTTTCTAATTTTAAATCGGCCTATTTCCGTTTTTTTAAATCAATATAATATAGAACTAAAACACCTACATTACATTTAATAGATTGTGTGCATGTGTAAAGCTACATTATATAAATATGTTACTTTATGATTGTATTATATAAGTGATAAAGCATATTATTCAATGTAAAACTATTGCAGCTGCAACGCGACCTTTACGTTCGGAAATTGCTAACCTCATTTCTTGATTAATTTTCTAAGAAAATCTAAAGGTCAAAATGCCTTTGAATCTTTGATCTGTAGGCGGATTCTATTAAGAGAATAATAGCTCCAAAATAATCTTAGGATAAGGCTAAAGTTATTAAAGAAATCACAGTCTACTGTAATATTATCTGATAACTAAAGAAAAGTCTGGATGACTCCCCATAAGGACAAGAAATATTAGAAAGAGCTTAAAATGTTCATCTGCACCTTAAGTAAAACTTGAATATAGACAATTTTTTGCAGCTTTCCTTAAGCCCGAAGGACATGCATCAAATTTCTCTTAAGAATTATTCTCTTGTTCTGTCACTTTAAACCTTACAGTGATGAGTATGGGACATGTAAGAATAATATGCACAACGTGCATCTTTCCCATTTCTTCTCATTATTATTATTCCATAAGATACATGGAGAAAATGGTGAAAAGGTAACTTGAGTAGACTTTCACCCGATTCCAGTCCGTGTTGGTTGGATTTGGTCGTTGGAGGTGGTGGTGGTGGCTCGACTAGCTTTAAAGCTTTGGGTTTCTTGCTCAGCAGCTCAGTTCAAGAGTACTTCATGAAAACTTGAACTAGGCTCTGACTATCTGGCCTGGCTCTGGAGAAAATATCCTCCAGACTGGAGAAAGAAGAAGCACCTTCACCAACAGCAGAGGCACTCGTGTCATGCACCTCATCGATGTATGTATTTACACTACTTGGGCTCTATATATACTGAGTAAGTAAGAAGGAGAGGGTATTTTACATATTTTCATTCTATCCTTTTCTTCTGTGTAGAGTTTCGATCATAGACCCTTTAACCTTTTTGGCATAAATCTTTTGAATAAAGACCTGACGCTGAGTATTATGGATGTAAGGTGTAAAGTGTAAACCATGATCTATTTTATCTATCTGCCCTTGTTGTAATACCCCTTTCTCCCTTGCACCATCATCTGTGCTTAATAACATTATTTGGAGAAAGTCCTCCTGCCAAGACAAGGCTTAGTATTAGCTTGTGTATACCTTCTCTCTTTACACCTAGTGACTTACATAATACTTGAGTAATGGCATTTTAGCCAAGGTATGCATGCTGTGATGATGTGACTGTTTATACTCTTAAAGCTAAAACATCTCAGAGACTCAGACTGTCACTTTATATAAAGTTATGTCTACAATGTATTCTTATATTATATGAGTGTAAGGTTCAATTGTGTTTGTATTATACTTTATACTATCTACTATATCATTTCTTGGAGAAATGTTCATTCAAAAAGACCATCTGTGGATAGGAGAGGACGATCCTCTCACCAGATATGGAATTAGAGTTGAAGTTCACTCTTATATAGAACCCAACCGGTCTTACTTTCTTTCATTGTGATGATGTGACAGTATTATTATGGTCTGGAATATATGCGCTTTATGTGTAAGTGTGTGAGTGAGTGTGAATAGAGAGATGGTCTTAGAGATGGGGTTAACCAATAAAGAGAGTAGAATAATAATGCATAGGTATTTTAATATTGGAATAGAAAAGACCTATGCATTTGGGTTTTGAGTGTATCCCACAAGTAATATTTGCAAACGCTTGAATGAAATGGATATGATGGAAAGTAAAGTTCAATCCAATCCTTTCTCACATATTATTATCATTCTCAATGGAAATGGAGGCACGTACCACTCTGTTGAATAATGCAGCATAACTGGCTCACATCACATCATCATACCTAGTCGACCTATGCATACTTTCTATACGTACTATTACTACTGTATGTAGTGTAGGCTTAGGGAAAGTGAGACCTAAGTATTGCTTTCGCCTCTCCTGCTGTCGAAAGAAATGACCAAAAATGCCTCTTGCCGAGTGTTATAGCCCCGATTGGAATTCCTTGTTGACTTCACGTCGACACTTTTAAACTTATAATATTCACGTGTGAAGCTCCCCAAAGATCAGTGACTGATCTTCAGTTCCAACTTTCAACTTTCCAACTAAATAAAGGACGAAGCTAAAACCAAACCAAACCAAACTAAACTAAACCACAAACGAAGTCAGAGAACCAAAGAGTTTGAAGATTAGATGACAGAAAAGGAGAGACAGAGAGAGAGAGGTATGGATCTCTTTTCAAAAGGTTTAAGTAGAGAATAGAAATGCAAATAGCTTAAGATCAGTGAAGAACAGTTGGAGGGGAAGGAAGGGACTCCAAGAGAGAGAGAGAGAAATATGCTTGAGAAAATTTGTCACATTTCGTTTGCCCTAGGTTCTTCTAACTCAAGTAGTCTACTTATTTCAAAGTAAACAAAGCATGTTAACAGATTGAGGAATTTCGAGTGTCGAATTCTCTACTCTAACCTCTCTTAGTGTCGAATTAGTCAGGTTGGATTCAATGTGCACAAGGGCCAAGGAAGGTGGATGGATAGGAGGAGGATGTAACTAAATTGGAAGAACAAACAGAGAACAAATGATTTCCTGTCCTAAAGGTATATATAAGTAAACTAGTTGTATTATAGGAACATCCTAATCATTTCACCTAATCTAATTACTCGAAGCGGTATGAGATGAGCAGTATTAATGGAAATGTTTTCCTTCGCCGGAAACAAGGAAGTGAAGCGGGCTGCGAAAAGGATGAGAAACAACAAGCGATTAATATACTTGTCATCTTTAATAGAGTGCTCTCTTTATTGGAATTTCCCTACATTTATGCACATATCTATCTTACATAGGATACGAGAATGACTACAGTTCATATTATATTATTACATATAGGTATTAGCTATTACAACTTGAGATAATGTACTTAAATGCATGCAAATGGGATGTTGTTTTCTAGGTTACGTCCGTTGGTTACATTAGTAAGGCACATAAAAGCATCTCTTCTTCTCCTCTGTGTACAGTTGTATGGTGTGGTGGTATGTAGTGGTTACATCATTTAGTACTTTCATCAATTCTCAAGAGAGGAATATCTTTTGAGGTAATTTTCTACCAATGAATAATTTTAGAAGACTGGAGGAGTTTAGCGGCACAGGGAACAAATGAGGATGAAGAGGGTCGAATAAAATCTTCATGATCTACAATGACTGTGGTGAAAGGTTTGAAAGGAATCTGGTCGACTCGACTCACTTCTTCATCCACTTTCCCTACTCCTTCTCCACTACGGGCATGGATGAGCCAGACCAAGGAGACTTTCCCATCATGGCTTAGCTTACTCAATGAATTCGTCACGCTTGATGAGCTGATAAAATTCACAAGCCCAACAGGAAAGCTGGAATTGCATGCTTCAACAATAGACTGTGGGAAGGAGGGTGAAGACGAGACGGATATGACAATTGCAGCATTTCCTTTCATCGTAGCCGAAAGAATGGGAAGTATGAGGGTGGAAGGAGACATTTTCTCGGGATTGACAAGCACAATCCCGACGATGCCAACGGGTTTTGTCCTCAAAATCGTGAAGCTTTCCGAGTCATTGTCGTCCCCATTATTGAAGGGTTGGCCGGTGATTTTCATCAAGTCAATAAGATATCGAACTTTGTCACTTTCTCCAATGCTGCTCAACTCATTCTTCATGGTGGAAAGGAGGACACGTTCTCCAATCCTGTATCTTTCACATGGACCAACCGTTGACCAGGGTTTCACAGATTTCTCCGCTCCAAGCAATCCAATGGAAAATTCATCTCTGTCACAAAACACAGTCAACGTTGATCTTTCAAAGGACAAATAGTATACTAACGGCATATCAGGGGACAAAGACACCTCCTCACTTTTATACTATTTTTGTTTAGAGCAAATCACCTAGGTAGTATTTGCCCAGTGAGAAGGATATTTAAAGAGAAAAGTTCAAGAAAAAGACGGAGAAAGTCATAAAGAAAAATACTCTAGGAGGATACCGTCGTTATGTAACCAATCTAGACAATATAATATTGTCCACAACGATGGGACAAACAAGGGGACATTTTTTTGTGAAAAGATTGCAAGCCATTTTGATGAATTGGGTTTAGATACTGAAACAGATTCACACATGAGTGTATTTTTAATCTAGTAAATTGTATTTAGGTAATTGTAATTTTGCATTGTTTTAAGAAACAAAGAAATAGAAAATTTGTCCATAGTTTTGTTACTGTCATACTATAAGCATTTTATAATACTTGTCCCGGCCAAGTTGGGAAAATAAAATTAATTCAGTAAAAGGTCACTTATAGGTGACTTTTACTGAGCCAATAATATTATGTGCAGTTATCGTAGGTATAAAAATGTTCCCTCGTTTCTAGTCCAGTTGGTTACACAAGCTTTATAGGTATTTGGGTGGACTTAGCAAATCTGTGCAAATAGTAGAAAGATTCCAAAAAAAGGTACCTGTACTATATATTGGAAATTTGTACTATTTGTACAGAGATCTACTAGTGCCTTAATCTCAAGCATCTTATAAGTAAACATTGAATTGTTACACAAGATCAAGATACACACATACAAATATATATTGAGTTTATAAAAAAGACTGACTTTCCAGTTTGAAGGAGATTTTGTTTTTCTTGAGATGATGGTGGAGTTGTTTTGGGGTGGGTTGCTACTACTGGTTGGAGAAAGACCCAGTTATTGATATTGGCCAATCCTTCCTCTCCATTGTATTTACCACTTGAGTTCACTCGAATCTCCACTCCCTACGTCACAATGGACAAACAACAGCGTTCATATTGTCAACAAAGTGAGATTATTGCTTTTCATTGTGACGTCAGGCATGAAAAGAGAAGCACTTTCCTCAAATCCCAATCTAATCGTCTATCTATCTATCTATCCATCCCTATTTATTTTCTCTACTTTTTCTTTTTTTCTATTTTCTTACTCTCTACCTATTTCCCTCCTGAGAGGAAATTTTTCTTCCCTACTCACAGACAATAGCTTATTCGTTTACCTAGAGTAGACGGATCTTTTATAGCCTTAAAATAACTGTACAATCCTCCGTCTTTCATTTTCTAATCCACCGACTTCATTCTGTCCCACTCTATTCACCGCATTACTTTCTCTTCAAGACACCTCTCATCAATTACCCTTCACCTGATCGTTTTTTCACCTCTCCATCCCATACAATGTTATAAGATAGGGTAGGGTGTATCATCATCCAACAAATGTCAATCTTTACCTTGAGAAAAAGTTTTTATACATCAGAGGATGAATACGACTTTGCTAGTTTTGCATCAAATAATTTTTTATCAGGTGCACTGCATGCAAGTGATCTCAAATAAGAACTTTTTTAAATTTAATCTGATCTGTCAATCGTTGATGAGATGAAATTGTCTTTGAAACCTTACTCTGTACAATCTATTTTACGAGAATATTTGAGAATTTGACGCTTTGCACTTTATAGTTTATTTTAGTGCATAGTGGGTGTCTATAGTTTCAACAGTTTCTAATTACCGATTACTTTGGAGATGTTTGGGGTGCAATTAATTGCTAAAGGAAATTAATCCTGTCATTACAGACTATTACAAAGAGATTTTGGAATAATCGAGTTGAAACTTTGTGATTGCAAAGATTTCTTGTGATCTGTCAGATAAATATGTGTCGAGGTCGTGTTCTCACCATACCTATTACATTGCCTGAGGCATAACTATTCTACACTCGAATTGGAGTTTGGAACTCAGGTACAAACAAGTTAAAATGAGACAGCTTAACTGCTCCGTTGGAGAAAACTTGTTTCTAATCCTTTTCGCAAAATCACCAGAATAACAATGATCAGAGTGGGGCGTTTTTTTATCACAAAGTTGTGAGAAGTCCATTAAAAGAAGGGAAAAGAGGGAAGTGAAGTTTGAAAAACATCAAGATTGTTTCTAAATTTCCTGTTGTTTCTCTGCGGCTTTCTGGACAGAAATGACTAGAATTCATGGGACATGACTAGAAATTTGATGCAAAATGAAGTTTTTCCTTTGCAGTCGGCTGGACATTTTTAGCTTGGATGGGTCATTCCACGACTTTTTAAATCGCTTTATAGACGCTTCACTCACCACAATGTTGGCTGCAGCTTTTTTTATAAAGTCGGAATTTGTAGCGTAAATCTGGCTCTGGGTGTAATTCCCATGATTGTTTGCTAAGGACACCAGCTCTGCATTCGATCTGTATGGGATGAGACAAAGGACGTGGCCCAGGCCAGCCGTACAATTTGCTATCAGGTCTGTCGATGTTCCTATATCGTAGATTATTGTTGGGCCACTCAGGTCAGCGGACTTTGGAAAAACCTGTGGAATCAAAGTTAATCCAGTGTAGGTAGTAATTTTAAGATGATGATGATATATAAAGAAATACACCGGGTTCATTGCATACAGAGTAACAGAAAAAAGCACAAAAAATTAATGTTTCATGAATCTGCTTCTTTTTTGGAAGCAAATAGATAGGAAGATGAAGAATGTATTTTTTAGTATGAGAAAAAGTGAAGCTGGTTTATGATTCAAGTATCAATAGAACTTACTTTCACTCCTTGAGCCAAAAGTTTTCCCAAATCAATTGATGCAGGAAGTGTGCGTGTAATGAAATCAATCGATCTTTGAGTAGAATCCTGGCTTATCCTCAAAGAACTAATTTTTTTCTCCAGACTCTCAACGACTGTCTTGTAAACCGGCTGGTGTACAAAGAGTAAGGAACGAGCTCGTAAGTTCACCTGGACAAAATCCAAAAAGCAAACGTTAAAAAAATCTTAAAAGCCACAACCTTGCTAAAAGAACAGATTTTGATCCGATCTGAAAGGTTATGCTTCAGTTAAACTATACTTATAATGGCACGTAGGGAAGACTATGGATTTGAAAGGCACGCTGATATACACACGTTATCAAGACGGCTATACAAGGCATGAGTGCAATTTCATCCATGCATTTTGGCACTGTCCTGCACCCCATTGTTACATTGTGAGTTTGCGAGACAAATGGGTTGGTAATCGTAATGCATAAAGAAGAATTGATGACTTACTCGAGTGCCAGAGCACCAAGTCTCTGTGGCAATTGAGTCCACGGCACTTTGAATATCAGCAGAAGAGTCCACAATAAAATGTATAGACCGACTCCTACTTGGGCGAACCACTGGAAACAATAAAAAATAAGAATTCTTTACAAGTTTGTATTTGGAGCACACATTCATACATAAATATATTTGGTACATTAGCCAACATTGATTAAATCTGATCCATTTGTATGCCTCTTTAGTTTTTAAATATAGCATAAGATATTATATGTAACAATACCTCCAGAGACAATTTGCGCTCGAAGATTACATAAATCGTCCATACAGCCCCACCTAAACATTTGAGCTGTAGCAGCATTTTTCGACAAAGCAGTTACAACTTGGCCATCCGAGTCGTCTACAAGGAGCAGATCAATTGGTGTACTCCGGATCCTATTAAAACAAATAGATTGCATTCACTTACATACAAATATTTACTTGCAATTCCAGAAAACTGCATTTTCTTCTCTATATTTGTTTAATAAATTTATATTTTTCTTTCATCTAGGAAATAAAAGTGGATGGAGGAGCATACATAATGCATTTGAGGGTTGAATGAGTTTTACAACCAGTTTAGCAATGTTACGTATCTAAGCTGGTGCTCAGTTAGAATCAAAAGAGCTATGGAGTAGACAATTGAACATGATGTTAGACAAGAGGAGGATGTAAATTTAACCAGAATAAACAAATATCCAGCTTTAAGAGTAAAAATTTCTTTACACAAGATCCCATCGGAAAAACAAAGAGAGAGAGTGAATTTTGTGCATCTTTTATTTTTTGTATCTCTAGAAGGGAAACGTCTCGACTGGAGACTTAAGTGGTGTTTGTATCTGGCAATTCAAGGAATAGGTCGTGGCACCCATGGGCTCAATTATAATGAGATCCAACGGGCATGAAGATGAAAATAAGAGAACATCATCATTTCTTACTTAGACTTATTCACAGCGTCTATTAGATATGCTGCCGGAAGTACACAAGAGGCATCCTGGGTTGAACTGAGACTAATTGTCAGTAGAAATTTCCCTCCGTACTGAATTGCTGGAATGAGTAGAGAAAGTACATCTCGGAAGTTGTAGCTCTGCCTGCTTAACCTCATTAAGACATGAACGGTCTTCTTCTTCTTCCAGAGTTCTTGCATAATTGTCTTCACTACTGATGCGATGCAATAAAGGCAAACAATGGTTAGCCAAAATAAAGAAAAGAAAAAACATAGGAAGCAGATTAGCATGGATGATTTGGAAACGGAACTTCCAACTATTTAGGTCAAATATCCTGTAACTTTTAGAGCTAAAACAAGGGAGTTAGTTGGACAAGTGTTGTAAAAACTTCAGAAAAAAGTTTCTTTTCTAAGGCAATTTTCAAAAATTCTTCTAAAAACTAGTCAGATATTTTACAGTGGATTGGATAAGGATTCTTTCATATGGAGATTATCCTTTGGGTTGGGTACACTCGGGTTATATTATTACTCTAGGATTCAGGACCATTGACCGATTCGATCTATAATGTGCATTCGCGTACCGTCTGCTGAAGAAGATGCATCGTTAGTCTGAATCACTTTAGAATTCCATGTCGGCTGATCGTATTCACTGATTTGCCAGGATGGAACTCCAGTTGCAATGCTCTCAGCTGTGCATAAATCAGCCATAAGGGTTTTCATCAGTCCTTCGAACCTGTAATTAAATGGGAGCCGAATAATGAGAATGAATTATTCCAGATCATCATCCAGGCTACTCAAAGTCAAAACTTTCCAATGTTCATCTCAGATTAGTTGAGATCGCCATTATGCATGATTTTCTGAAAATTACCCCACCACTTCCCCCATCATGTGGAAGTACAATCTAATACAAAACCGTCTATTCTATTCTTGCTCTATAATATACTTTCATTCTATTTATACCATCAACACACCGTGGCATGGCATGCATGGTGAAAGAATGCAATACTTGTAACAAATATAATACAATGTCAGTATATACCAGAGAAAGTTGTACCAAACCAAGTAATCATAAAGAAAAGAGAGAGAGATAGAAACACGGGTCATTACTTTCCAAGCCGTTCTGAAGCCCGCTTTTCATCCCATGAGTCTGTTTCGGATGCAATAGCGGACTCATCAGCCTCTTGACTTTTTAGAGATGGAAGGATTGACTCGAGGCTTTTTGCATCCAAAGAACCCACACTAACGATCTTTCCTCCAAGGGTAAAGTTGTTTTTCTTCGAGGAAGAATTCCCCACGCACTTTCCATTGATGACTGAGCTAATCGTATCCTTGTTAGTTGTAATCCAACCCTGGAATTCAACCGTAAATAAATGCGGTCAACGTTTAAAACGCTTTTCAAAATCATACTAATAAAATAACATCAGCTTAAATAGCCTCTCCTTCCTGAACTACCTTCAACTTTGGCATAACCGGCCTTGAAAGCTACTATTATATTATAGTCCTACTGCCTATTCTTTACTGTTACACCTTACATTTTACTTCGGTTGGTAGGAAAATTTAGAAAGTTTCCTGCATGGAATGCCATTAAATATAAGGATGAACCAGGAGCGAGTTAAGCCGAGGCGAATGTTACCATTCTGTCTTGCAATGTGACTTGCCATTATGTTGAGCCCCCCATAATCCACATGCATAAGAATGTTCAATGTACAGCTGTTCTGATAAAATCGCATGTTCTTCATTTCCAGAACCAGTGGCACATTGGCACATACATTTACAATATTTCCCTGCTGGTACTATTCAACTACTGGTTTTCTACCACATATAAACATTACTATTATATACACTGTACTACTCAAGGCATTATTTAATATGAAACATGCAGTTATAGAGTGGATATAAAGTGAAGACTATGAAGACGTCTTGGAGTAAGTGTTTTGAAGTAAGAAGTACATTTGAAGAGAGTAACTTCCCAGGCCGGTCTGTATTATTACTTATAGTCTATTGCGTACTCAAGCACGGAGAATTTGAAATCGTTATTACCAAAATCGTGGAGAAATTCTCAACTTGATTTTCATTATACGCCATGGTCCGGAAAATATCTCCTACTACAGTTTTACTACTTGTTTTCTTACTTCTTTCACTATCTCCCCGAGTTTCCTTCTGCATTTTAAACGCGAATAACACAATAACCACCACAAACACTTGCAAACACACTAGGGACTAAAGAAAGTATATATCTCGGTGAAAGATGCAAACTAAACTCACTTGACTTCTCAGAGAATACACATTTCTTATTACATAATGTTATAATATTATAAAGAAAGACCTCAAGTTCAAAATACTCACTCAATGTTCAAGAAGACTGGGCAAAATTTAAAATAAAGTACTATAAGTCTTTGAAACATTTGTACAAGTGAGATCTTTCTTAACTCATGAATTAGAGTTCCCTTTATCTCGGTTTTATTTTACTTTTACACAAGTAGTACAACTATTCAGCTCTTTTCCTAATGATATCAAAGGAGCATAATATATTATAAATATGATGTTAGACACTGTTTGAGATTGCATAATAATAATAATAATATTCAGATAACAGATAGATACTTGAACATCTGTCTATGTATTTGCCCCCGTCGATGGAGTCATCCCAAGCAAGGCAAAGGTTTACTTTCAGTTAGAGTAAAGCTACTTTATCATTCCGGCAATCCAACATTCATTGAGCTCTATTCATCCTTCAAATTCAACTTAACCTTCCATATCCTTGAGCAGATATGTTGTAATATAATATGGACATAATCATAATAACAATGGTAATCCTAGGCTTAACCTAGGCATCATCATCATCATGTACAATTTTGTATGCTATCCCTGTGCCACTAGATTCGATCTCGAAATCTGGACTGGAACGGGGAGATTTTCTGGAACTGAAAAGGTTGCACTAACCAAATCTTGCAATACTATAGGATATGCTTTAATCATATTATACTGCCTTGATGGATTATCCTAATACATAGCGACAAAGTTTTTACAGAGGAGATCACAAAAATGTTGTACAAAGATGCATACGCACGTTTAAAAAAGATTCATTCATTCTCGTGTTCTATACTGACAGTAGTTTAATATCCAGTTAAAGCTTATCTTTAGTATACCATATCAGTTTAATAAATTTGAACTATGCATGATGACTTTATGGAAGTGATTTTTCTTGTTCAAACTTTGGATGAATATATTGTAATGTCAGTTTGGCATAATGGCCATGATCGTGACCTTAACCTGTAAGCTGCTTTTGATATTTTTGAGTTAATGAACCATATTTGCTGAAAATAATCACTGTAAAAATAAGTATTTGAATCCTATAATAATTTTAATCATTGTTATAGTTCTCTCATAAGTTTTATTTTAAGAAAGGTGTAAATAAAAGAAAACAGTGTTCAATATACATCCAAGTACATAATATGCACAAACTAATCTTAAGTAGATTAACTGACTTATCTTCAGCAAAAAGCACAAATTCTTTTTCTTCCATTTTAAGAAAAATATAGTGAAAAGAACGACGTCTGCATAGATAGAAGAGAAGTTTAGGTATATTTTCTAATCAACTCAAATTAACTCTCAATTGGATGAGTCTGAGAAAAACTTAATCGGACAAATCAAATAAGTCTCTAGTACCATTTAGAAAATCCAATCATGATATGATTTCAGAAAGTGCTTGCTGTCAGCATCTGTCTCATATGTCATATCACATACATGGATGCATGTCTCACAAATAATAATAATAATAATATTTCCCCTAGCTTTCTCTTATATTACTTACTTCCAGGCAGCTCTGTCTTTCTTGTTCTGTCTCTGTAGCCCCAGTCAACATTTCTTTCTACAGGAAGAAAAATATCCGATGCTCATTTGATGATAGTTTTTGACAAAAGTAAACAATACTACAGAAACCCCTCTACTTGAGACGATTTGAGTTGAATTTAGAATAAATATACGAGTACACTTATTGCAAAAGTAGCCAAGCGTCGTTGTAAGTGTAATGTAATATCTATCATTTTTATTTCTCTTCAGAGTGAAACGGTAGATTTATAGGCAACTGGCCAAAAACACCGAGTACAAAACAAACAGCGGACAAACGAATTATTTTTTGCGGACAATTGAAAATCTGTGAAGGAATTTCTTGGCTAATAGATAATGTGATTTCCCCCTCCATTCTCTAAATATACATTACTTACAACTTACAACTACAGCTAAGGTTGCCAGCTTTCTTTCATTTTATATATATGCGTTTATGTGTGATTTGGCTTGACTATAGAGTTTGAGCTTTAGTTTGAAAAAGTGTGCAATTGAACCACCCACCGTCAATCCTACTGACCTTTCTTATTGAAATGTCAACATCATTATTATCCTTTCAGTTTTTTTACTCCGAGTAGATAAAGGAATGTGAGTGAAAGTGAAAGAAGAGAAATTTTGGGGTGGAACTGGAACTAAAACCTAGTTTCTATTTGTGGTCCTTTTTTGATGGTATAAAAAGAAAGAAAGGGAAGGTGGATTGGATGGGTAGATAGATGTGTGTGTAATGTGTAGTAGCCTTAACTTAATGTTGCTGAAATCACTCACGTCGTCTACCAATAGAAAAACAGATTACCCCATTAACTTCTTCTAATGTTCTCTTTTGTTAATGAATGATCATTAGATTACCATGCTTTCCTTCATCCAATTGCTCCCTCTCCTTCTACTGACCCTTATTTCATTAAATAAAATGGATAGAGATTTACGTTATATCTCACTGGGACTTTTGTGTTGAAAGCTTGTGAGACAGAAAACCTTTTTAGTGACTTTCTTTTCCCCAACCACCACCGCCGCTTTCACCAAGCATTTTTCTACATAGTTACACTAAAGACTGTAAAATTTATTTACATTCTTTTCCAGAAGTGAACTTAGGGAAAATTATATGCATACTCTTATTCATTTTTGATATAAAGTAACTCTTAAGAATGTACACTTATGAAGGAGATGAGTACATGCAAAGAGTTAAAAAACTTCTATTTGTTTCAACCACAAGGGTAAAACAAAAGGTATCTATGGATAGATATTTCGAGAGTATATATTATAGGCTGAGTTAAACCATAGGTTCTTGCAAAATTCCATGTAAACTGTTGAATGGGAATAGATGAGACACGTGGAAATCTGAGGGAAACTCTCTAAGTAAGTTATACATAAGTAGGGGAAGAACAGATTGTATACACTTTGTGGAGAGTTGAGTCTTTATGAACCATGTAATAAAGTTTCACAGTTCATTACTTTGAAATTAATATTGGGTGTATAATAGGTGATAACTTCTGCCTCTACGTTTCCTCCCTTCCTTTCTCTCAACTCTCTCTCTCTCTATCTTTTTAGTGTGTAGAGTGGGCTGGTTTGTGGAGAACTTTCACCCAAATACAAAAGCTATATGACCTTTATCCCCTTGCTTTGTACTGCTGCGGTACAACTGCAACATGCATATCAACTACATAGTGTAAAAACATTCATGTTGTTGGGGGTGATAAAGTCGTGCAATAAACATCTCTTGAATGTAACATCTGCCCTCGCTTTTAGATAACTTCCCCTACTTTGCATTACATCTCCACTCGAGGAATAACAACTTCCTCCTGATAAGTCTATACATGATAATGCATAAAGGACCCCAATGCATTATTGTGTATCAGACTAACCAGTACCTCAAAAACATTTACTTCTTTGATTACACTTGTTGTTCTTAAAAGGCTTTTCCTTTCTTGGAGCAGAAGAAGAGTTGACCTACCTACGCCTACGATAACCTAAATAAATATACAGAACATACGTGAATGAGATAAACCTTTAAGTTTAGAATCCTTGAGAATACATACACACTTGAAATCTATATAGTTGTATTGTAAAACTACAACAAAAGTGCATAAATACTTTTGTTCTAAGTTCCCTTTCCTTAGGTACTTTTTACTCCTGGAGTGGATTTTAAGTTGATTATAACTTTTCCTTTACTTCGTTTACAATTATTTACTTCGTAAATTTATACTTGAGAAAGTACAACTAAATAAGTACATACACTCAATACCTACGTATATTATATACATGGATGAATAAGACAAAAACATTCTAGACTATTTTATTATCTTTCTCTTTCAGTACTTTGAGAGGATTCAGAGACCTGAAAAGTTATACCTAGAAGAAATTCGCAAATATTCATGAAAAGTTTTGTTCAATATCGTTGACTTTTCCATTCGTTATTTCACCATTGGCAAATAGTTATTATAAATGGACCACCCTGTAGAGCGCCTTGTGTCTGTCTCTGTAGTAAACTGTCAAAAGCATACCCGCGCACTAATTATTGAATTACGCATTATGAAGCCTCCTATCTAGAAAGTTGGCTAGTTTATGTGCCTAGCATGCAAATTAGCACAGTTCATTCACTTGATTCGTCCCAAAGGAGAAAACGCTGCGTGCTTGGGCTTCGATTCCGTTCCGATTTTCCAATCTAATATAATAATATGATCTCATGATCTCCCAAATTGTAGTGTAGTATAATAGTGTGGAAAATACTTTGCATTTTGTTGTCTCCTTGTATTTGACATCTTCCATTCCGAAATTGCTTCTGAAAACGTGACGCATGTAAGTAAGTTAAAAGCTAGCTGTGTGCTTGGATTCGTTTGGTTAAACGTGAATTTTAATGATTTCTACCAAGAATGAATGAATGTAATTTCAAGTGAAAAATAATTTTCTCTTCCAACAACTTTTCCTTCTATACATAGTCAAACTTATGATTAAGCAACTAAACTTTAATTCCAAGCAGGATATGAAGAAAATACTCCCGAGGAACTTCCTTAAATACTTAGAAAGAATCCAATTATACTCTACCTAACAAGGAATACTTATCGTTTTAGAAGTTTAATAAACGCTCTACTCTATGTAGGTAGTGAATGCAACTCGTTTCTATTCCATAATTAATGGCTAATAATAACCAGCTTGATGAAGATTAACACAGAAGAGTACAATTCCAAATTCCAGATTCCAGTGAGTCTAACCTTTTACCGGAGAGGAGGGCTGGACTGGAGAAAGAGACTAACAATAATTTAGAGCAAAGAGATATTTAGATATACAAACTCTGCAAAATGTCTTTTAAATAGGTTATTTATGTAATCACATGCATAGAGGACCTCTGGACAGAACACCCTCATTTAAGCCCATAATGATATTCTTCTTACTTTCCATTGCTTTGTCTTGTCCACAAAAACGACTGAAACTGTATACTAATAATGCACAGGGAAGTGTTTCCTTGGCATCGGATCAGCAACTGACGCATCTGCTTCTTTCTCTCCTGGACAACTCTAACTGTGAATATTTCCTCTCTTTGTAATACAATGCAATAATAATATCATCTCACACAAATAGTTTAGCTGCTGCACCAATAAATGAAATTGTGCCAAGTAATCTTAGAGCGGGTTCAAAATGAAAATACTACTAACTAGACGATAATATTCCCATTCCAAAGCTTCTAATGGCCTTCACATTATTACTCACATATGGGATAAGTTTGTCTAATCCAGGAGAAGCAAAATGTGCATTATTTTCGTCTAGACTTTTGCAATATAATATTCGTTGCCAGTTGTTTGGTTACTCTTAAGAAGTAGCTAAGTATAAGCGCATTCCAATTCCAATCTATTTTTCTGTCTAATGAATCTATGCATGAACTTTTGTGGTTATCTTTTCCAAGAATCTGGGTTTCGTTTTCCCTTGCCCTTGTAAAGTAAACTAACCCCTTCAACTCACTTCCTTCTACAAAGTTCTAAGCAATGATTTGATCAGCTAGAAAGTTTACTTTCTTTTGGAACATATTTGCGAGGTCAGGACTTCTTATAGTCTTTTTACTACACTTATACAGTGTATGACGATACATATATACAAGTCAAGTGTATGTATGATGCATGTAGTGGCGAAATAACTTTTTATCTAAACATGGGTGAGATCTTTCGTCACGGAACCAAGTCATCGGATATTGTGTCAGTTCAAGCGGGTGGTAAAGGTTCAGCTTTTATGATTTACTAACTTTTTTCGCACATCACATGCACCAAACTTACAATTTGAGTGTCATCGTCACCATCACCATCCAATATTTCTACATACTTACTTGCATTCTTTTCCAACTTATTTGCAAAATTTGCCATATAGTGTTAGACGTACTGAATGATTGAGTACCTAAAAGTCTAGAATAATCATTGCTGCAGTTTTTACAATCCAATTAAATAGCTTTATCTATGCGAGCCCTTTGGAATTATGTTCCATACACACAGTTAATCTGCGGAAGATTGGGTGTGTGCAATTACATCGGGAAAGATACGCTAGGAATTTGTAAGTGCTTAGCTACCCAACTTGCCATCCTGTGATGTATAGCATCTTTGTGGGATTACAGATGAAACTAAGCTAAGTAAGACTTTAGATAGGCATTGAAGTGCCTTCTTCGTTAAGAATCTCTTTCCGTTTAATGTAGTCATGAGTTGGGTAGTAGGATCGAATGGATTCTAGATTCTACCTCATTGCGGATTCTAACATGCTAATCTTGTTCAAAAATAGTGAAAGAAGCCATCATTCCTTCCGTTTACATATTGAGAGCCTTTTCTACCTTTCTACGCACGAAGTATTCACTATTCACTATTGCTTGCTTACTTTCTCCACAGGGTTAATAAAACTGGCAGAGGGTTACATTTACATTACATCCTTCTTCAATCTTAATCTCGGTTGAGGTCTCAGAGACTAAGGCGGAATGAGCAAGCTAGGATATTAATCACTGGGATAACCTCAAGCAGTCTAACGTAGGCGTTACAATAATAAACTGCCAAGGTGTTTCCTGTACTATTCTAAAATACTCATTTTATGCAGAAGTATTAAGAATGGTTCAGAAGATTTTAAAATGGAGTGAAATTTTATTATGTATACCATACCATGTAAATATTGTAAATGTTTGTTTTATAACTTTTTCAGCTTTTTTTGCATACTTTTGATGTTATTGAATATTTTTATTATAATTTTGTAGCTATTTGAAAATTATTTTGGTAATTGAGGAAGAAATACTTTAATATTTATACGGAAGAAAAATATATTGCTTGTTTTAAATTGTTGTCAAATTTTACGATTCTTTGATGAATCTTCCTGAAGGGAAATTTAATATAATGTGCAAGTTATGTAAGTTTCATAACATTTCGTTTTGTAATGGAAAATGGAAATTAATAAATTAATTTAAATTAGTATTCGGCAAGAGGCAGTTACTTTATAAATTAGTGCCTCCGGTACTAGTATACCATCAAGTTTTATGGGTTACATAATTTCTGAACAAAGAATACTAAAATAACGATACCAATAGAACCCTTAATGAAAGATTTCAAACTGGAAAACAAGGAGGGCTACACTAAATGTCAATTCTATCTTCAAACAGTTACAAAACCAGAATGATTAGACGGCTGAGCAAGAAAGATCTTAATACACGTTTTAAGCAACGGATGTAACTGACATCTTGTCTTACTTCCCGTAGGGAGGCGAAGTAAAGCAGTAAAAGCGCTTTTGAACTACACATCCTCTTCCAAGATATTTATTGATACGGAATGAAATTGAGTTTCAAGACGACAACCGATTAAGGTTAGAAAAGGTAAAATAATATCATGAAATGGGATAGCAAATATCTTATACATTTAACTCTCACATACCCGACATTGGAATGGAAAGTAGAATAGAAATGGCTAGGACAGAGGAGTAGGTTGAGGTAGGCTATAATGGGCCATAACACACGCATATTTTTCAACTGCTGACTGATCTTCTTTCAAGACCAAGCGTCACTTTAACAAAATGCCTGAATTCAAAATGTACTTTGAAATAAACGAGGGTACAAAACGAACCAGAATAGCGAATCTCTATTTTATAACTTAACTTATAGAGAAAGTTGAATAATATGTATTGTACATTATCCCATTGCTTTCTCCGTGCTTTCACTTTCTTTTTCTCTTATACTTAACCTTATGCACATAGATTGTAGACACATTACTCACCATATAAAACGTAGTATATATGGAGATGAAGTCCGCCAAGCCCGACCAGATTCCAGGAAACATTTAGACTCTACCATGCCAAATTGTGAGACTCGTGGCATTTCTCACTTTACAACTACTACGAGCAATATAGTATAAGACAGACTATTCCAATAGATGTATATGAAGCAAAAAAAAACGAAGAACATTTTCTTTTGCTGAATTTGCTGAGAAAAAAACCCCATGATCCAACTCCAATCCGGCATGACATACTCAATTTGAACAGAAATATATAGGCAATTCATTCACACATTGTACAAGTTTATTTGGGCCAAGCAATTCTCCAAAGCCCCTCTGACTTTTCTATAAATTATATCATAGTTGTACAAATGGTACGTTCCAACGTACCCCTCTTGCCTTCTCGGTACTTTCATTGCCTTTCTTCTTCCACATCCAACATACCAGACCAGACCAGAGTCAGTGGCACTTTCTCTTCTCTTCTCCCTCTGTTTCTCTAAAGTAGTTACTAAAGTCAGGATGTTAATGTTAATAGTAGAGCAGTGCATTTTGTCTTCTGTCTAAACAACTGCTTTCACCCTTTTACTTGTTTGGGGTTGAAACAGATAGGAAAGAAATAAAACAATCTAATACGAGAATTACCTTTAAAGGTTACTTAATGGTTCCGTTCATTAATTTTGCTACTGATTTTCTCCAGAAACGGAGTTAAAAAGAAATATCCGTTTGGAATTGTACTGAAGGATTCATATTATTATCTACTCGGGGTGTTTTGTTTGAATTTTTGCAATAAGATAGTTTGTTAAGCTGCCATGAGGTCAAACCTTAAGCTTTGAGAGATTTTCTGTAATCTCCAATTGAATTGTACTTTCACTTGGATAGACAATAGATTATGACACGTGATTTCTAAAAAACTAGATGGTATTAGAATACATCCACTGATAGTAGTAGTTGTATCTCTGGTACTTACTTATTACATGTGTGTTGCTTGGCAGAGAGAATAGTGAAGCTCTCTACTACAAACTACAACTGAAGATGAGAGAATGAGAATAAACATACAATAAAAAAAGATGCATTAAGAAGATATAAAGAAAACCCATTTCCTGTAATACTTCACTAACTTACTGACTTAGTTTCGGCCCTATTTTCAGGTAATAAAGCACCAATAAATAAAGAGTCTTTTCTTTTAACGACCTCTTTTAGCCCACTGGTTCGTGTTTTTCTACCTTGCTTTCTCCACTTTCTCCCAACGTCCGGCCGGCCGTTCGCCTCTCTCAACGTCCTTTTTACCACCGTCCTCAAACCAATGATTTAAGACGTAACGTATAATTAACCATAACACCCTCGTTGCATGAAATACATACAATATCTCTTTCCAGCGAGGAAACCCAAGCGCATTTATAAGTAGTCAGCTATCCTTGTGAAGTATTAGATATCTTAGCTGTAACGAAATATATATGAAATGATAATAATATGATGTACAACATTCACTTATACTATTACATTATAGAAGAAACACGACTACTACCACTACAAGTGGGGACTGGACTGGAGAAAAAGCCCCATCAAACATGTGTTTTTGAAAGTAGTCACAATTAAAATGAAACATATCACCACTTACTCTTCCTTTCCTGCCACCACCACTAATATTCCTAGATGTGGCAATTTTCTGTCTAATTGCTACATATGGAATGAATTTTCCTTCTCTCTTCTCCATACGTATAAAAGCCACGTACATTTTTAATACTAACCTATAAAATATCAAATGAAAGATGCTTTTGCCAACAGGAAAAGTTATTTCTTTTTAAAACCCTTTAGCAATGATTTAACTCCAGCAGGAAACTACCACTCTCGTATTTGAACAAAGTACTTCCTCTTGAGAGCGTTGGCCTATTTTAAAAACTAATCATGTAATTCTCATGGATGTTCTCGGCCTCGCCCACTCACTTTTATTTACTTTTACATAAATAATAATAATTAGTTAAATGAAAGTTAAATTACGTAAGGAATTCTAAGAAAATAAATATGAAGGATGTCAAGACAATATATTTGTTCCGTGTAATTATGTTTCACAGGATGTAAGCTTCAGTTCGATCATTATGTTAGTGAATTAAAATCATATACAAATTTCGAGTCAAGTAATAAAACAGTTCGTTTATTTGAATCACATTAGGTGCACACGACAAACATGCCAATTGCGATTCTTCAGATTTATCGAGTTCTCTTTTCTTTTCCACGAAATTCATACATTATTTATACTGTTACGACAGTGGATGTAGAATAATATAATTAAATTGTACACGAATCATTTCACACATCGCGTATAATATAATTATCTAATTGTAAATATTAATAAAAACAAAAAAAACTTTATCGACTAACAATTAAACACGACATCATTATTATGCATATTTCAGTATATTATTATGATACACAATAATTAGTTAAAGTCTGTGTTTGGGATTCAAGAGGTAGTTAATCTAGGTAGGTCCGTACGATAAACCCAATAAGCAGAGATTACAGCAGATGTCCCATTATCTTAAGTCTTACGACTATACAACTATTACAATAACCAGTACACACTTCTATAACAGAGATACAGATACGTTCTATCTACTGCTATTACTTCGCACAAATACTTTCCGTCATCAAAAATTTAGCTTTTTTTAAGCAAAATTTTTCGAGGCAGTTGTAATATGATAATTGATAAACTTGAGAAAGAGCTAGTGTATTAGCTGGTATTAAGGTAGATTATTATGATATATTACACACTTACTACTAAAACAACCAGCTTTAACAGTTCAATCTCTTATTGCTACAAGCTTTTTAAATCGAAAATAATTTGATAAATGGACAAAGTTTAAATTGCGCAAACAAGTCCCACGCGTATATTTCTTTAATATCTTTGATGGTTCTTTATTTTTCTCAACAGTTTTGATAACGTTAGCTTACAGTAATACCTCTGAGGTCGGGATTATATAATAAGCGTACATCCAGAATAATAATAATATAAATTGAATAATCTCATGAATGCTCATTATTACATTATTCAAATCCAGAAGGGGGAGAGATTTATTTATTACGTTAGTTTTGCTAACGCGAATCAGTTCAGTGATTGATACTTATATTATACTTTATTCCCTTAATGTTACATGTGAACAAGTCTTTGTCGTCCATTGACATAATTACGATCATTTGCGGAGAGCAGTTTTAAAATTATGCTAAGTATATCACACAGTATATGTTGGTTGCTCATTAAATAAGGAAATCACATTATAGTCTACCCAATGTGAAAGCCTTTAATTAAAAAGCGATATAATAAATAACTCATTCATAATAGTTTCATTCCCATCCGTGCATTTATGAAAACTTTCATGTTTCATCTTTAGTTTAGAATCAAATAATAATAATAAATCGTAATCGAGATCAAGATCAATTAAAATTACTATAAAAACTTGCGATTGATAACAATTTTTAAATTCGTTTTTAAAATATATATTATGCCTTGATGTATTCAAATACAAATTGCAGCCGATTAATAAAACAGACAAAAAAGTCAATTCAATACTTACAATACCAATTCCCAGGTAGTAATTATCTATTTACTTTCAAATGTCATACAACTTAACATCTGTTCAATGTATTGCACGTAACATCCCAAGAGACAACACAATTTACCGACATCATCTAGTCAACCCTCAATCCCCCATTGCGTGTTTATAGTAAGCAAGCATTAAGCATAATTATTAAAGCAACCATTTTAGAAGAGATGCATAACTAATTAAACCCGAGCAGAAGAAAGGGTTCTAAGCGTCAGAATCGCTCCCTGTTTCCAAAGCGCTGCTCTTGCTTATTGATTTCGAACCCGGTACTTTGAGATTACGATTCGATTTCGACATTGTGGCCATAGGTTTGATAATCCTTTTCGATGTTGTAGCTTTTCCCATGCTAATCCTTTTCGAGCTCCTACGGGTTTTCAGCGTAGTTCTCGCTAGTTTTGCACAGGTTGCTTCATTCACCAATTTCGAACTTCTAGTTTGAACCCTGCTGACTGTTTCCAAACTTGATGCGTCAGCCGGTTTTTTCATCAGCTTTGAATTCATATCATTAGTTTTGTCAGTTAAAATCGAACTTGTTCCCTTGGTTTTGTTTTTGTTCTTTGATTTGGAATTCGACTTTGTGGCTGCATCCAACAAAGGACAAGGTTCGTCGACTTTACCCAATGATTTCGAACTGGTAGTTTTGCTCGTGCAGTTTCTTTTTAATCGAGAAGCCTTTGCAGAGCTATTCGATTTTAAACTTCTTTCTATCTTAGTCACTGAGTCCGAAAGCGTTGTTGTAGCATTTCCCGATGGTTCTGAATTCATGTTTTTGACGTCACTACTTTCTTTCAACTTCAGTGATTCGGTCTTGTTCGACGTATTTGAACTCAACGTTTTAGCTTTCTTCATCTTTGTTGCACTCAATTCACTAGCCTTACTCGTAGTCTTAGCCTTCAAAGCTTGGCTTTCAATCGTATCCTTTGAAACAAAGGTTTCACTTTCGATTTTTATAGCTTTGGCCTTCGGATTATTCTTAGCATATGAAGAATTGCTTACCTACAATAATGAGGGGAAAAATTTAAAGCAGCTTAATTGAGATTAGTGTTAACGCAAATAAAACATCATAGCATAAAGCAGTGAATTGTGTGTTTTAAGCATTGACACAACAATTAACTCAAAAGTCATATTGTACAGAATATCTATAGAATGAATATCTGATAGTATAGAGTCTACCAACCCAAACAAGGTATCAATAAAACAAAATTCACAATAAAACTTTGTGACATGACAATGGGAATATATTTTAAACCCCTTTAAACGATAGTGAGAGCAAATTAGATCAAAAGAAGTTGTATAAAATAAACAAATCTTGTCTGAAATAATGCAATTTTCATACTTCTACTAATTTGATAATGCAGGTTTCCCTTCAGGGAACTGAATTTGGCTAAATTTGGCAGATACGATTTGGGCAACAAGCAATAAATAGAAAAGTGAAAGCACTAAATGATTATGTATTACAAATATATGAATCAGTGTAACTAATATTACTGAGCTAAAGGCAGCTAGAAGACATAGCAAAATAGAAATAGGAATACCTATTTTCGGAAAAGTTCTGCTGGGTTCGAAAACCTTAAACTACCTCTATTCAATTCAATTCAATTTCGATTCAATTTCACCTGCTGTTACCACAGAGGTGAAATTTCTCAAGTGCGAGGTGTATTTCTTACTATTGTATGAAGTCATCTTAAGGCAT
>JAQFZZ010000090.1:0-34315 GCA_034696405.1 Isotoma caerulea | reverse complement strand
AGTGTCCTATCTCATCTTGATCCACTCGTCAAGACCTATCCAAATATATAAAACTTGAAATTTGACCTTTGACCTCAATTTGTGACCTTCCTAACCTTGTAGGACAAAAACGGTTGTTATAGTTGAGTTTCTGACATTTCGTAGATATAAAATCATATATCACATGATTTTTATTTACTGTGCGCTTTGAAGCGCTCATAAGCGCGACCATTGCGCTTTGTTGCAGCGCGCTGATTTTCAATACCAAAGGTTACATTGACCTAACAATTCCAAAGCAAAAAACCGCATGTCAAAAGGTCAATCCGTTCCTGAGATAAATTGGGTGACAGACGGACGGACAGAGCATTACCATAAAGTAGCTTTCGCTACTTAATAATTTGTATGAAACGAAAATGCGTAATTGCTTAACCCTTCAGTGTTCAGCCCTTCACCCTTGGCCACCGCATGCTTTCTGTGATGTACAGGGACCCCAGAAAACCTAACCACACCCCCAACGGGGCAAAATGAGATTATGGGTTTAAATGAGGTATAGTACACTGACCTAGGACAATAGGTTTTAACATAAAACAAGGACTCCCACGACCTTAATCACACCCCCAAAGGGGCAAAATGAGATTATAATAGGGCTAAATAGTTTCAAATAGCTCCAAATAAACCTAAATGGTTTCAAATAGCCTCAAATAGTTTCAAAAGTTTAATTGACAATAGAAATCTGACGATACTTTCTTAGAGCGTTGTGAATGGATTATTTTGATAATAAAGTTGGAGCTGTACTTTAACTTTGGTATATGCATGCAAAATATGCTTAAAATTCGACTTATATAAAAATACTATAGTAGAAAGTTCCTTTAAAAAAGTAGAAATTTAAAAATATTGAAAAAACTTTTAATCCGAATCCATGAAAAGCGATTCTTTCAGCTAATTGCTTTGTAATTTTGATTATTACAATTTACAAAGAAGAAACGGTTAAATTAATTATTAACTATGGTTAATGGTTAATTGTTTTTATGATGTTTCAGTGCACATTAATTTACCCTTGAAAAACTTTTATAATATTAAGTCTTATATATTGTGCCAACTGATTTCAAAATTTCAATCTGCTTGATTTTTTTTCGTCACCCGAAGAAGTTTTCATGGTATTTGAGAAGGATGGAATCTACTCGATATGTTTAAAATCCATTTTTCAATCAAACTAGTAAGATTTAAAACTTAAAACTATAGAAAGATATTAATAAAATAGGACAAATCCCTTAAAATACGCTTAAAAATGCAAAAAAAAACCTCACAATATGAAAAAAAAGCCAAAACAAGTTGATGTTGCTGTCCAATAGCATTGTTTTTACGCTATTCGTCTCCGAAGTTTCAAGAAGTTATCTGGTAAAACCATCGATATGTAAAATGTCCCAATTCCAATCCTTACTGGATAAGCAAGATTGTTTGTTAAAGGTGTAGGTGTAGATGACTATTGACTGTGGATTCTCAATTATCTCAAATCTCATTTTGCATCTTTGCGTGTGTGTGCGTACTGAAAGCTGGGTTTACTAATTGAGTTGAAATTTTGATAATAATAAAGAAATTAGGATTTAGTAAACAAGTATCATGTAATCTATTATTTATTTCAAGCCAAAACTTGACAGCAAAAATAACATGTTGTTCTATGCATTCATTCATTATTGTGGACATAATGAAATTATGAAAACGAAAGTGTGAATACATTGAAGTTAAAACCCTCACTTAGCACTCAGGTGGTGTCTGCCTGTCTGGGGTCATTCATAATCCATATATTTGGGGAGCTCAAGAAGAGTTCAGCAGAGAGCCTCGAGTTTCTGTCTTTCTGTATACAATAAAATCATCAATAAAATTTAAACATATATTTTGTTGTATCGGTTGGAGAGTACAGGAAGAGGATTTGTTACGGAAACTTTAAATATTACATTTAAATATGCAAATTGCATAGTACTGTGTACTGCAACTATCTTCAGAGTTACCCCAGCTACTTTGAGTTCAGTCAGAGAGTAGTATTGTAGTATGTAGTATAGTAGTATTCAGAGTTCAGAGATTAATATTATAAATATTGTAATTCATAAATTTTTAGTTTATGCATAATACATCTCACGTCTTTTTAAATTTTTTGAAAAATTATTATTATATTAAGAATAGTTAAAGGCAAAGAATTTTGTAATTTAAATTCGAAATATCATCATTCCATTCCTTTTAATACCACAATAATCTCACAAGCAGTCAGCCAGGATATTCTGCTGTGTGTTCTGTTGTTTCCTGTCACCTGATTGAATGAAGTTTTGTGTTTTGAGTTGCTAATGTTGCTAGTGCATTGTGACACATTTTATTGACAATCAAAATATGCTGGGAAGTGAAATTGTCCATCTCAATGTAGGAGGAACACGGTAAATATTTCTTTTTGTATTTTATACGTACTGTTGTGTGTTGACTGTGTACTTATGTGTTATGACTTATATACGTACACAGTCAATATTAAATACTAGTTTATTAATTTGAATGTTTTGAAATTTAAGATTCAGTACATCGTGGCAGACACTTACATGGGTACCGGACTCTTTTTTCACAGCCCTGTTAAGTGGACGTATCTCATCGCTTAAAGATGATTCTGGAGCATTCTTTGTTGACCGTGATCCTAGTTTATTTTCTGTGATTTTAAATTACCTCAGGACGAGAGATGTTGAATTAAGGTCGGTTGAGATTAAGCCTTTGAGAAATGAAGCTGAGTTCTATGGAATCACTCCACTTGTCAAACGTCTTGCATTATGTGAAGATCTCAATTATTCATCCTGTGGTGATGTCCTATTTTATGGATATTTACCCCCTGCGCGTAAGCTTTATGAAGTTAAACAGTAAAATAATTTTATTTTGTAATGGAAGCAACGTTAAAACTATATGAACGAGATATATCGTTTTGTAGCAATTCCTATAATAGACCCAACAGGACCTAAAACTGGAACCAGCACAAGCTCATCAGGATCTTCGACCAAAGGGTCCAATGACGACACGCCCGGATCCACTGCTGGAACGGTCTCTTCGTCACGAAATTCTGAGTCACGACCCACCCCTGGCTCAATTGTAAGAGTTCCTGAAACCCATTCAGCTGCGTCAACATCTGGGAATAGAAGTGGTCATCATTCGAGAAGTGCAAGTGGCAGTGCTACAATAAGTGGCAACGGAAATGGATTATGGAGTGGGGTTAGAAATAATGGACACTCTAGAGCATCCTCTGTAGATGTAAGACCTGTTCAGTAAGTTTTTCATACTCTAAAGTGGCCTCTTACTTCAGCATTATTTTCGTTGCTTGTATTGTTCATTTATTTGAATACTGTAAAAATCGAACCTCGTCTGTTTTGTTTGTAGGCATTCAAGAAATTCATCATTCGATGCAAGGCATTCTAGAAATTCTTCTGCGGATCTTAATAAATATTTCAAAACTGAATTGTCCGTTTTGTCCCAAGGAAACTGGGTGGATCCTATGAGAGTTAGAATTGTGAGAGCGCATCAGGTCAGTGATTGTGTAACTTTTCTAATGCTAATTTTGATTGTCAAATACAAATACTTTTGTAGTAGTACAGTAATAAACAAACTATTTTTACAGAACTGGATTGCAGTAGCTTATGCGCATTTTGTGTGCTGCTACAGGTAAATTCATGCTGCTGGATAACTTTTCGAAATCATTGTGGTTTGCGAACATTTTAATCAATTTGCAATAAATATTATATTTTAGGTTAAAAGACTCCTCAGGGTGGCAACTGGTATTCACAAGCCCAAGAGTTGACAGTTTGATAGACCGACTTGCGATAAATGCTAAAATGTCTTCAGGTCAATCTTCTAGTGCTGCTTCGGGAGAAGGATATTCGAAGATGGTAGCTATAGCCGCAGGGTCTATAGTGTTCATGTGGGGGGTTAGTGATGAGGGTGCTAGAACTGACATAGGTACAGCAAGAGCTTATGCTTATTTGAACGTACTGAGCAGTCTGAAAATAAATTTACTATCTTAATTAATTTTGATTTTTTACAGGCCGGTTTTCTTTGCCCGTCCACGTAGAATTTCTTTTTTTCATCGGAACTCAGTTGGTAGCGTTATCCCAAATGGGAAAAATTGGCGTTTGGCATTCAATGACCCAACATGTGTTAGTGCAAGACATCGTACCAATTATGTCTTTTGACACAGCTGGTTCATTTCTACTTCTTGGCTGCAGTAGTGGAGCAATTTCATACATTGGTGAGTTTACATACATTAAATGTTGCATGTAAGTACTTTTGTGTGTATTGATTGACACCTCAATTTAAGCATTTTCCACATCTGAAATTGATTTTTAGATATGCAAAAGTTTCCACTCAGAATGAAAGACAACGACCTATTGGTTACTGAGTTATATCGTGATCCATCCAGCGAACCCATCACAGCTATCTCGGTTTATCTTACTCCTAAAACAAGTAAGATATTTAGTGTTTGCATGTTGCATGATAATTAATTCAATTAATTGCGATTTTAAAAGTAACACTCTTTGATTTATTGTGATATTAGATGTTCATGAGCATAGTAAAAAAACAATGACACTCATCACGACTGTATTGTTTCTGTCTTGACTGTTTTGTTACCTAGTCAGTCGGAGCATAGCACATAGTAGTTAGTGATAATTGTTGGGTTTGTATTTTGATTCCGGAGTGTCGCATATATCGCTTTTAATGTAGTTACGTTCATAGTAACCTTATTCTAGACTTGAGTAATTGAATAATTTGAACGTTGAATCAAAAGGTATATCTGGAAACTGGATTGAAATAGCGTATGGAACACAATCAGGAATGGTTAGAGTGATCGTGCAACATCCTGAGACGGTGGGGCACGGACCACAACTCTTTCAGACTTTCACTGTACATAGAAGTCCTGTCACCAAAGTTAAACTCAGTGAAAAGTATTTGGTGTCCGTTTGTAGTGAATACAATCATGTTCGAAGCTGGACGATGACAAGATTCCGGGGAATGATATCAACTCATCCAGGCTCAACACCGCTATCATCCTTTAAAATCGTAGCCCTTGAAGAAGTTGACTCGTGTGTTTCTTACGGAGCAGGCAATGATTGTGGTGTGCATGCTTAATATGAAGGTGTAATGTCCTATTTAGACTGACAGCTAAACGATTTTAATTTAACGTTGCAGGTCCATATGGAGAACAAGATGATGAACAAGTATTCATCCAAAAAGTCGTTCCCGAAACGGATCAATTATATGTGCGACTAGCGTCAAACGGAAAGAGGTGAGAGATGGGCTGCACAATTATTTTATTTAAACAGAATAATTGTATTGTATATAGAGTGATTCAAAAGATGTATTGCTTTCAACTTCATCCAATGTTTTATCAAGCATTGGGAAATTATCATATGTATTAAAACAAAAACTAATAACTGGCATTACTGACAATGGATAATGCAATGAACTCCACTATTTGTTTTATTCTTTTTAGGATCTGCACTATCAAGTCTGTGGATGCTACAACTATCTCTTCATTTTGCGTACATGAGTGTGAAGGGTCAAGTCGAATGGGTTCACGACCAAGAAGATTTATTTTCACAGGACATTCGAATGGCGCAATTCAAATGTGGGATTTGACTACTGCCCTCGATCTTGCATCCAAAGGAGAACCTTGTACCAACAATCAAGACTTTCATTTTTAATGGCTAAGGCTAACGTGATTAGAGCTTGTCAATTGAGACTCTTAATGCTAAAGAATCTAACAATGGAATTGATTGCCTTTGCAGCGACTCAGCGCAGTGGTGGCCCTACACCAGAGGAGCTTTTGAAACTACTGGATCAATGCGACTTGAGTACTTCTCACGCTTCAACCCCATGCCCATCACCTTGCCCGTCACTAATCGTATCTAATTCTATATCGCCTCATCGCTTGAAAGCAGCAAATCTCGCGTTTTTATCTCAACAGCAGCAGCAAAGTGGGCAACAGGCTCCAGGTGCATCGGAAAATCCTAACAATGTAGAGTCGATTGATTCTAGTACAGGCACCAAAGTTTAAACATGCTTGTAGTTCTTAATTAACTTTAATTTTAAATAATATGCAAATGACGAGTTAAAAAAAGAAAATTTTAAGATTGTTGGACTACTGAAAAATAGTTTTAATTTTAGATTTAATTTAAGTTTTCACAGCCTTTTGATCTTGCTCATTGATTATTGTGTTTACGCATTAGCTGAAATATTTATATAAAACACATTTGTCTGTTAAAATCACACACGCAATACAATAAAAACTGCCCAAAAGCTTGGATTCAAATAAATTGAAAATTGCTTAGTTTGATAAATTACTTAAAGTGACTTAGAGTTATCATAAGAGATTCCGATTCCGTGATTAGTAACCGAAGCAGTGAAATTGTGACTAGTAATAGTAGTATCATTGTTATTAAGATGTTTTTAGTGCTTCGAGGCTGAATTATGTACAAAGAGAAGCATGTATTAGTTAGCTTGGGTGTGTTGTGATTAGGATTTAATTTATGAATGAAGGTACAGCTTATGTTTATATAATCATTACTGAAATGTTAGCTAAATGTCCCATTATCATAGATAGAAAGTATCAGAAAGTCTTGGTGTGCTTTTTCTTAAGTCATGAGAATACATTACATTCTGTTTAAAGCTATTACATTGCAAGACGTGTCAATTTAATCAGAAAGATTAGTCACGGAATTGTTAAGTACCAATACCAACACGCAATTTAGCAATACCAATATATAAAATAAGGTTAGTTATTGATGTTAAAATGATTTCACAACGAAAAAACTGTCCTATACTATCAGCCTTGAACTTATAAGGTGGTTTTCTGTCTCTGTTCAGATATTTGATATATTAAATGTGCATGCTCCAAGGTAAATCGTTGCTGTATAAAGATGGTTCCGTTAAAGGCTGTAGAAGTAGAACCCAAGCAACTAGCCCAATTACAAAACAAGCAATACTAACTCGGCGCTGCGATGGTTGCATTAACTGTAAAGCCCCAATGTCGGGAAATCCCATATGATTACAATATGAATGAACTAGGATGGGGGCGATTAAGTGACCTGGAAGTTAAAAAATACTTAGGTCAAATAATCTACGACTTTCAAGAATAGAAGTTTTTAAAAGCTTTCGTAAGATGAATTAACATATCACAACTTAATCAATGCTAACCTGTGCGAAGGAATAGGTATGCTGAATAAGCACCAAATATAGATGTATAAGCAAATTGAAAACCTGTTGAACATGATCAATAATCGGTTTTATAATTTGAAGGTTCTTGTACGAAAATCAATGTACGAAAAATAATTATGGGAATTTTTTCATATAGCTTACAAGACGTAGCTAGGGCAATTTTCCATTTGGTTCCAAATCGTATCTGTTCTAGCATATGATGAAGATGGGCCGCTCCAAAAAAAATAGGACACACAAAAACTGCAGTCATAGGTTTCGTACAGTGAATTATCAAAGCTAATATACATCCTCGGAAGGCAAATTCCTCTGAGATCGGTGCTACCACATAATTTCTAAGCCAAATCAGCTCTTTCATATACGTTAGCCAATACCAAGGTTCTATACAAGAAAATCACAAATTCACAAATGAGCTTTAATCGTTATTAAACATACAAGTTACTGAACTTTTTTAAATACCCATACAATAAATACCTGTGTAAATATTCCAAATACCAGAGTAAGCTTCCATGCTTAGTGGCCCTAAAAATAGTATAGCAGTGAGAAGAACGGGTAAGAAAATGGCAGGTACAATTCCGTCCCATCGAATACCGAGCACTCGCCACAGAGTGTGTTGCTGGATTAAAATTAGAATCAGACTATAAATAGGTTATGATTTATGATTTTATGGTTATGAAACATAATTTTATTATATGAAATAGGTAGATGAGCAGCAAAAGTTCAGAGAATAAAATAAATTTGAATTAAAATGGAAATAATTATACAATACCTCAAGCAGTTCCTGGGCTATAAAATATTGGACGAAGGAAGGTAGCATTAAGGATACGAAGAAAATGCTGATGAACCTCTTTTTGATTGTAGAGGGATGTGTACTAAAACAAACCAAAACTTCTACTTAATCCATGTATAATAATTTTAGTTCCAACACGGAGAATTTTCTTGGAAGTAGCTATTACCTATACTGCTTTGGCTTCCATATATAAAGGCTGCCAACATATATTACAGATAAGACGAAGCAGGTAAAGTAAGAAGAGAAACAACTGTAAGTTGACAATTGTTTAGGGTAAGATGCTTCATTGTCATTATCTTCTATTCCCATTGCAATTGTTGTACGAATAAATGGTAGAGATAATCTGTCCTTGTCCTGCTTCTGTCTTTGGTTTTCCTGGCTGGATATACAATATAACGCACAATATTTAGAATTTAGACTGATGACTGATTGATCTTCGAAATCCTGGGCCTGGAATACAATAAAAAATTATAAACCATTCACCATTGAACTGATGTAAAAAGTGAAATGACAAATACAAAATAAATGAATGATAAATGAATGTGGAATGATGAATAAATCATCAATCAAAAAAACAAAAGTTGTTACAGTCAAGTGCAAGTTGTGAGTTGACACTGTAACAGGGCCTGTTACAGTGTCAACTCACAACTTGCACTTGCACTGCAGAGTTAGTTGCAATTTGTCAATTTACGATTTTGTGGTAGTACATAGTAGGCAGTAGAAGGCTTTTTAATAGATTATTAGTGACAGTTGGCAGTGTTCTGCTGTTTTCTTCATCTTCAATCTTCAGGTCAGGAAGTGAGGTCACGGTGACGGTTTTGCTTGTAAAGCCAAATATCGAATGATCAAAATGTCAAATGTGAAATGATTGGGATCGGATCGGATGGTGTTGGTGTTGGGAAAATAGGTGTCTGAGGCAGGAGGGCATTGTGGTGACTTAATTTGAGCGACTCTCTTTCCCGCTTTCAATTCTTTATCCGCCAAATACGAAAAACTTGAATCGCAAATGAAATTTCGTTCCAGTTCCAGTGTACTGTTTATGTTCATCTTCATAAGATAGATAGCACAGAGTTTATGTTATTTTTTGGATTTTGTGTTTAGTGCTCGTGTCTTGTGCTTGCTTTTTGTGCTTTGTAAAGCAACCATAAAGTGTGTAAAGGTAAGGTCAAAAGTTGAATTGAAAGTTAGAGTTTCGTAAAGTGTAAAGAAAGATATTCAAAATTAAATGCAGCGATGTGTATTGGGAGTGGGAGTGTAAAAATTAGTAAGTACAAAGTTAAAAGTAAATAGCACACAGCAGTTGACAGCAGTCATTAGTTCAGTCATCAGTGAATTTCAAATTTCGGAGAAAACATTTGAAGACAACATACAACTTATTCCATATTCCAACATCCAACATCTCGTCACATTTCAGTGCACAGTAAGTGTCAATTGACAATCACTACTTTCGAACGACCACGAACAACGAAAAGTTGAAAGTTGAAATTTATTAGCAGTTGAATGAATCATGCAATCGATTAGTCTGTGATCTGTCTGTAAACTTTAGTGGGAAATTGTATTACAATTGCCTATTTACGTTTTTGTATTTCTAGCTAGAGCTAGAACTGTAAACTGTCAAAATGGTGGTGGATGAAAAAGACAAGGATCAACAACATGGACCGGTGCAGGCTGGTAGTAAAGAGAAAGAAAAAGGTTCATCAAGATCTGCCAAAGAGGATGAAAGAAATCACAGCAAAGACCGTCGTAAAAGGTCGCGTTCCAGGTCAAGAAGTAAATCGCCAGTTTCTAAACGTCGTGAAAAGGATGAGAAAGATAGGCTGAGATCAAAATCGAAAGATAGGGAAAGGGAAAGAAATAAAGATGCTGGAAAGGAGAGAAAAAGATCCAGGTCCAGATCTAAAGAAAGGGATCGAGATCGACGTCGGTCAAAGTCTAAGGAACGTGAGCGGGGTTCAACTAGTAGGGTCAAGGATGAACGAGATTTACGGGATCGAATCAAAGAAGAAAGAGATTATAAGTCTAGACCTTTAATTGATGGAGTTGACCATATGAGACCACCACCATCGATGATGTTTAAGAAAGAAGAACGACAATTAGAAGACGGTGAAGATGATGAAGATTTCAAAGACGGCAAAAAAGTAAAGAAAGAGCCTCTGTCTTTGGAGGAACTTCTTGCAAAAAAAAAGGCAGACGAGGAAGCTAGAAGTAAGGTAAGTATGCGGTTGGTTACAATATTTTAGTTTTTAAAGGTATGTTAATTGAAAAATTCAACGGTGAAATCAAAATGTATGATCCTGTGCTGGTATTTATTATTTCAGCCCAAGTTTTTGACCAAAGAAGAAAGAGTTGCAGAGGCATTAAGGAAGCGTCAGGAAGAAGTTGAGCTAATAAGAAAGCGAATGGAAGACGAAAGATCGAAACGAATGTCTTTTCAGAGAGAAGCTGAAGATTCTAAGAAGTCTGAAAGAGAAAGAGACAGAGAAGCTCGTCGAAGGGAACGAGAACGAGAAATGAAGGAAAAAGATAAGGATAAGGATGATAAGGTAAACATTTGGGGGAAAATACGTTTTGATAAACGATTTGTTCTTATTAATTTCACATTTGATTCGTATTGGAAAATTAAATGTAAATATGCTTTAATATTATAGGAAGGAGGACCAGAGTTGACAGAAAAAGATAAAGAAAAAGAATTGAATGCGATTAAAGATAGGTATCTTGGGATGGTAAAACGGAAAAGACGAATGAGAAGGTTGAACGAAAGAAAATTTGTTTTTGATTGGGATGCAACTGAGGATACGTCAACAGACTACAATCCACTGTATAAAGAAAGGCATTATGTTCAATTTTATGGAAGAGGGCATATTGCGGGAATCGATATCAAAGCTCAGAAAAAGAACCAGTCTAGGTTTTACGGAGATTTATTGGAGAAGCGCCGAACGGAAGAAGAAAAGGAACAAGAAAAGTAAGCTGTTTTACCAGAGAATAAATAATATATAGTATCTATATATATTACTTATTCTCTGTGTTTTACGATGCATTTTCTGCAATTTTTTTAGTAAGTAAAGTAAAAGGTAATAATAAATCATATTTTTAAAGGGTACGTATTAAGAAGGAGAAGAGAAGGGAAGACAAGCAGAAGTGGGACGATAGGCACTGGAGTGAGAAGTCACTTGAGGAAATGAATGAAAGGGACTGGCGTATTTTCCGTGAAGACTACAACATTTCCATTAAAGGAGGCAGAATTCCTAATCCATTCCGTGCATGGAAAGAATCAACTATTCCCAAAAATATTTTGGATATTATTGATAAAGTTGGTTATATTGATCCGACTCCTATTCAACGGCAAGCTATTCCAATTGGCCTTCTCGTACGTGCTGTACCATGCGTATTTTTTACTTTATAGTGTGATCTAACTTCTCTAACTACAAACTTTTATTAAACATTGCATTTTTTGCTTATTAGAATCGAGATATTATCGGTGTTGCTGAGACTGGATCTGGAAAAACTGCAGCCTTTCTTATTCCTTTGTTAGTGTGGATAGAATCTCTGCCTAAAGTTGATACATCCCAATCTGCGGACCAAGATCAAGGACCTTATGCTATTATTCTGGCCCCTACTCGTGAATTGGCGCAGCAGATTGAAGAAGAATCTAACAAGTTCGGTTCTCCATTGGGCATTAGAACAGTAGCTGTTATTGGAGGTTTATCAAGGGAGGACCAAGGATTTAAATTACGAATGGGTTGCGAGGTGCGTAAACTGTCAAAGTTAGATATGAAAATTATAGTTGAGTTTCGCGTTTGTAATTTCAATTTTAATATATTTTTTATTGTAATTTCTGATAGATTGTCATTGCAACACCGGGACGTCTGATTGATGTTTTGGAAAACAGATATTTGGTTTTGAATCAATGTACTTACATTGTATTGGACGAAGCGGATCGTATGATTGGTATATTCCTATTTTAATCCATAATAATTCTAAAATTATCAAAGTTGAAAACTTAAGTTTTGACCAGACACAGTAATCTAACTGATGACGATAATATTTTTCAGATATGGGTTTTGAAGAAGACGTAAAAAAAATTCTAGATTTCATGCCTGTAACTAATCAGAAACCAGATACGGAAGAAGCTGAAGATGAGCAGGCCCTAATGAGCAATTTCTACTCTAAAAATAAATACCGACAAGTATGTTACAATTGCATTTTTGACTTTTATTTGTAAAACAGCACAAATGATTAAATGAGTATTATTGTTTTGTTTTAGACCGTCATGTTCACTGCCACGATGCCACCAGCTGTGGAACGATTAGCACGAACATACTTACGAAGACCTGCAGTAGTTTACATAGGATCTGTTGGGAAACCTACAGAAAGAGTGGAACAAATATGTTTTATCCTTTCGGAAGCGGAGAAAAGGAGGAAACTCGTCGAGATATTGGAAAGAGGCGTGGAACCTCCAATTATTATATTCGTCAACCAGAAAAAAGGCGCTGATGTATTGGCCAAAGGACTGGAGAAACTTGGAGTATGTTTAAATTATTTTAAATCAGTTGTCATTTGTAATTTGTAGTCTTCTTTCATATATTGGTTTGAAATAACTTTAAATGTTTTGGTCTACAGTACAGTGCCTGTACACTTCACGGAGGAAAAGGACAGGAGCAGCGTGACTACGCGTTACAGTCTCTCAAAAGTGGTTCTAAGGACATTTTGGTTGCCACCGATGTGGCTGGTCGTGGTATCGATATCAAAGATGTTACATTGGTTATCAATTACGATATGGCGAAGAGTATTGAAGGTATATTTTGGTTATCCAATTACATCATTCATATTCATTATTTCTTTCCCAGTATTATGTCTACTAATTATAATATTTGGTAACTCTGTTTCTCTCATTTCCACCTTTAAATTAAAAGTTCTAATCGTTTCTGTTACTGTTCGCAGATTACACTCATCGTATTGGACGAACTGGTCGTGCTGGAAAGCATGGTGTGGCCATTAGTTTCTTGACGAAAGAAGATTCTCCTCTGTTCTACGATTTGAAGCAACTCTTACTAAACAGTCCTTTGTCTACTTGCCCACCGGAGTTAGGCAATCATCCAGAATCCCAGCATAAACCTGGAACAGTGGTGACGAAGAAAAGACGAGAAGAAAAGATTTTCGCATAAATGGAACCTAATATTAATATCAACCAAATAGTTTGATTTGTTGTCGAAATGTCGTGTAAAAATTGTTTCATTACATTTATTTATTTATTCTTTGTGAAACTTAAGCAAGCTCCGTTCTCATTGAAAGTACCATTTTAAAAAATAGATAATAAATATGTAATTAAAGTATTCATTTTTGATTGATATGATATGATATACCTCTCAGTAATTGAGAGGCATAATCTTTAATATTTTATTTTTTGTTTCCTAATCGACGATGGAGTCAAAAAGACAAGAAGTATGCTTTTAACATAACTTCACCGCATTGCATGAATGAAGGAATCAACGCCAACGCACTCAATCAAATAGCATTTAAATCATAATTTTTATCATCTTTATCGCTCAAGCCATATTTCAATTGGATTGACTTAAAATGAAAATCAGTATTTGATATTTGATTCGAAAATCTACAGCGTTTTTTAGATGTTCGTTCATTCATGATGTGTATTTTTAATTGATGTTAAATGAAACAAAGAAATATGTGGATGATAGATAGACTAACTAGATGGCCAGACAGACAACAGAGAAAGGGGTCTTTGTCTTGTTCGTCTGTGGAGCAGCCACAGCTGACACAAGAATAAGTAAAGAGATCTCTGGTTTTGGTAGTTGCAGTCAGTGCAGCTGCGTTGTATATTTCAATTGCATTGCACTTCTTAAAAACTCAACCCAATGTTAAACTGTAGCGTAGAGCGTAACCCACTCACTAATACATTTTACTCTGCTAGCTTTTGCTTTGCCATCATATCTCAATACTTTTGCTTGGGCTTTTATTGCTTTCAATCCTTTCTTTAGAGGGGTTTTTTGTAGATAGTGCACTGCAAGTGCAGACAGAGATACAGGCAGTAGTAGCAGCAAATGGACTAGTCTACTCAAGAGAGGAGCAAATGGCTGCTTACATTAAAAATTTCTTAAAAATAATAACAATGAAAATATTAAGATTCTGCAAAACTTCGTCTTTTAATTTAAGATAATTTAAGCTACTGTCATGCCGCTGTCTGGCTGGGTCGATCTTTTTAAGCACAAGTCCAAAGATTTTAACAAACTACAATTTATAATAATTTCGATTCCAAACACCAACCCAAAGCACCAAGTGAAGTGAAGTCAAGCGAAATAAATAAAAGATAAATGAATTGTTGATTGTGTCAAGGAACACTGACCTGCTCAAACTATTTTGTTTAATCTCAACTGTGTGCTGTGAACGTAACGGTGAAGTGGGTGAACACTGTGGAAGGTCAATATAAATAGTAAAACTGGGAACTTGACTTCTTTGTCACAAAAGAAAACTAAAAAGAAAGGAGTGTCGTCGTGTTTCGTTTTTTTTGTTGTGGTGTGGTGGGTGTCGGGTCGGTTGCGGTGTCTCCCAGGATTTTCTAGACCGCCTGTGGAGCGTCTGGACTGGGCAATATGCCAAGTGCCTCGGTGACCTCAAGTAGGTCGCGGAGGTCAAAGCGACGTGCCCTCCGTAGAACAGGTAACGCGTAACATTGTACTATACACTATATTGGACACAGCAATCCATAGTGTACAGCCCACAGCCTGGCCTGCTAGTTTTCAGTTTTTGTTGTATTTACACAAATGACAAACTTCGGGTTTTGTATTTCATAACCCTTTGACCCTTAAAACTTAACTTGTAACTATTATTATTCACTATCAACTATTAGGTTTACTCTGGTGACTGGTTTGATTCTTAATCATTATAGAGTTGAACTGAATTGAGCTGCGGGCGGACAGTTAGTACTTATCGTAGTAAGGAAGGGTGAGAGTGAAGTATTGCAAATTTTTTGTCCAGTAAAGTAATTACACATTAGTAATTACACGAACCTAAATATTTATTTAAGATTTTCCTATTGGCTTTCGCCCACGAATGATATCCATCCAAATCACAAATACAATGAGTAACATTTCTTCTTTAAAGGCTTCAAATCAGAGCTTCCCTTCCATCGAACTAGACGTATTCAAAATTGTATGTTGTTATAATGTAATCCTAAATTTTGACATTTGAATATGTTTGTATTTCAGAAGTTTCAGACGAATCAATAGGGGGAGGATGTGCCCAAGCCCCTTCCATTCCGCTACCTCTTTTAGCCAGCAACAACCCTTGTTCATCAACAAATTCTGCTGCAATAACTGCTGTAGCGTCTGCAACCACCGGAGGTCTAAGTATCAATATTAATAGTAGTAGCAGTAACTCAGTTAGTGAACTTGCAGCGACATCGTCAAGTTCCAGCGGTTCCTCATCCACCTCATCAACAAGCAATACGAATAATAATAATAACAATAGTGCTAGCTCTAGTAGTAGTTGTAATAATAATAGCAGTAGTAGCGCAATCAGTTGTCATCATCAGCCTCCTTACGACTTGCGAAGCAAACCCCCTTCAGTAAATCAAAATACTCTGGACAATAATAGTTCTAGCAGCGGTGTTATTAATATTATCAGTGCTGAACGGATTAATATTGGAACTGTTGGAAGCAGTTTTCGGATAACTGGAAGCTCTTACCCTTCCTCAAGTGGCTATAGTAGCAACGGCAACATTAATGGAAATGTCGGTAGTTCACCATCTGCAGCGTCTTCAGCACCCACTTCATCCTCGAGTAGTGTTTCCTGTACCACTTCTTCCGCTGATACTTCTTTAGTACCAGTGACAACTTCTGCAGCTTGTGCACCAATTACCTCCTCAGGGTACTCCTCAACTATGCTTCCAGCAAGGAAACGAGCCCGAAAATGCGCAGCTGTTCCCTGTGAAAGTAAGTATAAATAATGAAAAAGGGAATATTATCATCCCACTAGTTTCACAGAGTAGGAGAAGTTAAAAATTAAAATTAGAGATGTGCCTAGCCTAATGCAGGCAGACCTGAAATGACCTACTGGCGTTCGTAGGGAGATACCCTTCCCACCAACATTTTTTTAAACATAGGTGGGATAGGGAGACACCCTCGGTGACCTTAAGGTTTTAACATAGGAAGAATAAGGGTGATACCCCCTCTGGGTCATACGGTCATTCCAGGTTTGAATACAGGGTGGTCTATAAGTCCAGATAAATGTCAATAGCGCATGTAATTTAGTAGTTAGCGACGTGCAATAGGTATTGTTGTAAAGTGCAAATAATTTTGTGTGGAAAAATACCAAGAAAAAAATTTTCATATTAGTTGTTGAAAAGTGTAATAGGTTTGAAAATTGTAATAGAAAATGTTAATTATATCGCTTTCGCTTGTATATCTGCGTATCCAAAAAAATCGAAAATTTCGCAATAACGGGATTAATTGACTCAAAATAAAACAAAAAATTAAAAAAGTTTTTTAACTCTACCGTTTCTCTTTCAACTCAGGTGGTGCAAGTAATGGTGTGGCAGCTCATTATCTCCAGTATGAACTGCCGGATGAGGTCCTCTTGACAATACTGGGTTACTTGAAAGAGAAAGACTTGTGTCGTTTATCACAAGTTTGTAAACGCTTTAATAGTATAGCTAATGACTGTAAATTATGGTAAGTTTATTGAGTTGTTATTGTTGTTTTTGATAATTACCAAACAATTTGCATTTAAGTACTATGCAATGCAAGTTTTCTACGATTCAAAATATGTAGAGGGAAAACTAATTACGATGGTCTTTTTACTTACCAGGAAAACAATTTACCAAAGGCTTTTTGAGTATGATCTCCCTTTGTTTCAACGAAAAAGTTCGAAGGACCCTACAAAATTTGAATTCAAGACGTTAGATGAATGTGAACATGATAATCCATGGAAAGAGTCTCTAAAACAGATGTATCGAGGAATTCATGTAAGACAAGGATATAAAGATATGTACGTTGACAATCTATCTGGACGGAACATCACATGTGTGGATACAATCTCAGAAGCTATGAGTATTGGAGGAGACGGTCCTTTGATATTTGTTCATGCAAATAAGTATTCAGGGGAAGCTCTGCTTATCGAAAACAATGCGGAGATAATTGGTGCAGGTCCGGGAAATGTAGCAGAAAATGTTGTATTAGAAACGGATAGAGAATCTACTGTTATATTTTCCGAAGGAGCCAATAACGCGTATTTAGGTTACATTACCTTAAAATTTTCACCTGACATTGGGGCTTCCAATGCACCTCACCATAAACATTATTGCTTGGAAGTTAAGGAAAATTGTTCTCCTACAATAGATCATTGTATCATTCGCAGTCTTTCCGCTGGTACGTACGATTTTGTCATTTTTGTACCTATGATTAATAATGTCGATTTTCTTTAATTTTACCCTATTAATTTCTTAGTGGGAGCAGCAGTCTGTGTTAACGGTTCTGGCGCAGAACCTTACATTAAATTCTGCGATATAAGTGACTGCGAAAATGTTGGACTATATGTAACAGACTATGCTCATGGAACATATGAAGACAATGAGATAAGCAGAAACGCTTTGGCTGGAATTTGGGTGAAGAATCATGCAAATCCAATCATGCGGCGTAACCATATTCATCATGGTAGAGACGTTGGAATATTTACGTTTGACAATGGAGTCGTAAGTTTACGTTACGAATTACGATATTATATATTATTACAAAGATGAGTCTGTATCAAGTATTAAGTTTTACAAACCTCTAAATCTATTCACCTTAAATATTTTCAGGGCTACTTTGAAGCAAATGACATTCACAATAATCGCATTGCTGGTTTTGAGGTAAAGGCTGGCGCTAATCCTACCGTTGTACATTGCGAAATTCACCACGGGCAAACGGGAGGGATTTATGTGCATGAAAATGGTCTCGGCCAATTTATTGAAAATAAAATTCACTCAAATAATTTCGCTGGCGTTTGGATCACGTCCAATAGTAGTCCTACAATTCGACGTAATGAAATCTATGATGGTCATCAGGGAGGGGTTTATATTTTTGGAGACGGCAGAGGATTAATAGAGCACAATAATATCTACGGTAATTAAATATTCATTTGGCAAATATATTTTACATTACGAAGTATAGTATAATGATGGTGCATTGTGTATGTTTACCTTAGGTTAATTGTGAGTGATTTTATATTATAATAACTGTACTATTTTATTGCATTGCAGGTAATGCTTTAGCAGGAATTCAGATTCGTACCAATAGTGATCCGATTGTGAGGCACAACAAAATTCATCACGGACAACATGGTGGTATTTACGTCCATGAAAAGGGACAAGGATTAATTGAAGAGAACGAAGTTTACGCAAATTCTCTAGCAGGAGTTTGGATAACCACTGGCTCAACTCCCGTGTTAAGAAGAAATCGGATCCATTCTGGAAAGCAGGTTGGAGTATACTTCTATGACAATGGACATGGGCGATTGGAAGACAATGATATATTCAATCACCTTTATTCAGGTGTTCAGATAAGGTAAAAGTTTATTGACAGTTGACAGTGTTCTATTCATTAGAATATAGTAAAGATTGAGGCGTATTCGCTTATTAAATGATTTCTCATCTTACAGAACTGGCAGTAACCCAGTAATTCGTGGTAATAAAATATGGGGAGGTCAAAACGGAGGTGTTCTGGTGTATAATGGAGGGTTGGGATTGTTAGAAAACAATGAAATTTTTGACAATGCGATGGCAGGGGTTTGGATAAAAACGGATTCAAATCCAACACTTCGAAAAAATAAAATATATGATGGCAGAGATGGTGGGATATGCATTTTTAATGGAGGGAAAGGTGTTCTTGAAGAGAATGACATTTGCAGAAATGCTCAAGCAGGCGTTTTGATATCGACACAAAGTCATCCATTTTTAAAGAAAAATCGCATTTTTGACGGCCTAGCAGCTGGTGTTGAAATCACTAACAATGCAACAGCAACTTTAGAAAACAATCAAATTTTCAACAATCGTTTTGGAGGACTTTGTCTTGCTAGTGGTGTTCATCCTATTTGTAAAGGTAAGCAATCGAGATGTAGAGAAACCTATATTGAAGTTTTTGTTATTGCATTTTGTTAATTGAAAAAAAAATCTTTACATTATTAGCAAACAAGATATTTAACAATCAAGATGCAGTGGAAAAAGCAGTTACTAATGGACAATGCCTGTACAAAATATCTTCATACACCAGTTTTCCAATGCATGACTTCTACCGTTGCAGAACATGTAATACTACAGAACGGAATGCAATTTGTGTTAATTGCATTAAGACTTGCCATGCCGGTCATGATATAGAATTTATTAGACATGACAGGTGAGCTACCAATTTCAATGTGAAATATAAATATAAGCCGATTTCAATTTATGAATTTTCGAACATTTCTCTTGGATTGTATTTAGATTTTTCTGTGACTGTGGAGCTGGGACTTTGAGTAATCAGTGCCAATTGCAAGGGGAGCCCACCCAAGACACCGACACATTATATGACTCTTCACCTCCTATAGAATCTCATACTTTAATGGTTAATTGAAAACGGAGATTCTAGACTATATTCATTGTTAACGCGCATATATGGCAAGCTTTCCACCTAAAAATCGTATCCTTGCTTTACATATAAGATTTGAGTTAGTTTGAGGCTCGCTCCTCCCATTTAAAGACTAAATACCAATTATTGTGTTATCAGCAATAGCCATATTTAAATTGTAAATGAAGAACTCGAAGTGTTCTGCAACTAACTACTCTACAACTTCACTACGGGCTTAATAGAATTGCTTAGAAGATACACTATTCTATGATTATTATTAATATAACAAAATATTGCCTTTGGACTCAAGTAGATCTGTTTTCTGCTGCAATTAACGTATAGTTAAGAAGTAATGTTAGTGGTACATTGTGTGAATAGAATTTTGACTTCCCAGAATGCTTTAAAATAGCAAGAAAGTGTAGTTCTCAGTGCAGTAGTGATTCCGTAGTGAGTATTGTATAGTTTATAGGTACTTGTAATAATTAGGTAAGTAGGTAAGTGAAAAAAAGTAAACAGAAACGAAAGATGACACAACCATAATAATATGCATTATGATCCATTAAGATTGAGAGTTTGAGACAAACTAAAACACCTTTCAATTAGAAGATACGCCTCGTATATTATTAAAATAGCCCACATGGCTATCATAGAAAAATGCGACGTGTTTGTTTAGTGATTTGTGTTGCAGCACATAGACAGTTACAAAGTGCATTTTAACGGCGATAAACTTGTATCAATTGACCTCTTTTATCAATGCATTTTATCTATTGACAATTAGTGATTAATATGTTGTGAAATATTGGAGTGTTTTTATCATTGCTTTGACTTCCATAAAGTAAGAGTTGTTTTGTGAGCTATTTAAGGTATTATTATTTTATTTCTTTTCTTTGTAACTGTTTTTTTTTGTAATTGCAAGTTTCTGATCAATGTATTACTGATAAGAAGGAATGTTTAAGGTGTAAAGCAGATATATAATTCACTCGTCAGATTAATTGGTACATGTGAAATTTTAAAGATTCTAATTCTTCCAACCAACTAACTTTCTTATGATTTTGGTAATTGTTTTAATATGTCGTAAAATATATCGCAATGGACTAGCTAATAATGTTTTAAGGAGATTTTAAGAATCATTATTGTATTTTGAAAGATGCATACCAAAGCGCATAGTGTTATCGTAAGTTGCAAATTGACTAGCTTCAACTAGGTGATTATCGTACACATTGGTTTTACATTGTAAGAAACGCTCAGAACCATCTGTACACATAGGGGTGGACATTTGTAGAATAATAAGAAGAAGACTAATAGATATTTGACGTACGGTGTTAAAAATCTCTATCTAGTAACGTTAGTACTATATTATTTAGTTAGTTAACTATCATGGATGAAGCGATTGGTAATGAGTGGGGGGTAATGAAAAGCCACACGATACTCGAGACAGTGGCATTTATTATGATTATCATGTTATGTTATATGAATTACATAAAGTGTAAACATTTTTTTGTTCTGTAGAACTGTAAAATATTTCTAATTTTATTATAAAAATGTATAACGGACCGCAATAATAAAGTTGTTTATCCGATTGTATTAAATTTACTTCATTGATTCATTTGTATAACTGCAGGATTCAGATTCACAATCACCTCCAAAGGAAGAATTCATATTGGTAGCAATACTACTGCTGGCATTAATGAGTTTGCACTTTCCAATCCATTTGGCTTTGCGAGATAGATGAGTCGTTGCTAAATCTCTTGTCCAGATCGCCTTACAATTTCCATCGCAATCAGGGCAAGGTCGATCAAGAGCGTAACCACCACATTCATGACAGTCTAGACTGGCCTGATCTTCTCTCCATCGGACTCCACATCTGTTATAATTACAGGGTTAAGTAATCCATAATTAATAAAGAAAATATGCTTTTTCATTATTTAAGATAAGAGTATATATATGACTGATTTCATGAGAATGACTCGACTCACGTGAAGCAAGATTGTAGATGATCTCTTAAACCTTCGATTGATATGCTTGTACTTCTATCAGACTCTGCTGAAGATGCTAGATCCTGGGAACCCGGACTTTGACAGTCGTAGAATTGAAATCGTCTTTGAAATATGCTTTGTTCTGAATGAAATCATCAATTAAAGATAAGTTCCGTGTAGTTTGAAATGCATACATTCATCAAACCATATTTGACATTTGGACCTCCTTGAGCTTATATTCATAGAATTTACTTGACATTAAAAAAAGGAAATCAAACTTGGTACGGATGGAGCACTTTTTAATTATGTGTATTGAGGTATAAGCCATTCCAAATCCATAATTGTGTCCGAAAAGTCAATATAAAAAAGGTCCAAAAATCAAATATTAATATTAATGTAAAGTATTACCAGCGTTTCTCACGGGGGAAAAGGCACTCTCTCTAGTCTTAGGACTTCCAATCATCATCATGGAGAAATTATTGAGACTCTCGAGATCATTCAATGTAGGGGCATTAGAAGCCTTTCTAAATGCCCCAACATGAGCTTTTGATTTGAGATCATCATCATCAAACAAGAACATTTCTTCTTCGTCAACCGTTGTAAGCGTCCTAGCATCCGATTCACTTAACGACCATGAGCGTCGAGTCCTTCGAACTGACAATTGAAAACTTGGATTGTGGTAATTAGGTGATGACATGATGAGATTTCCTTGTAAGATTAATTGTTAGTGTGTATATTTTATTATTTTGTAAGAAATATTCACAAATATCACAAAATAAAATGGAACACAAAATACAGTGATCCACTTTAACTGAGCAAATGCAAAATACTGCTTGAACAAATAAAATAATACACTCACACTAGACTACAAACAAACACTGACTGACTGCAGATTAATTTCATGCAAGTTTATAAATTGGAAATGATGCGTGCAACCTGATACATTTGACATGTATGTAAAGTAAGATCTTATTATAATCGAATCATTCTCAAGAGATGATAAACTCCTATCAGTTAAACTCTTAGCGATACCATCGTATCATCATCATCAGCAACTTCATATACTACAACACAAATGCATGTCCAGTAGGGTCTATGGTAGTGGTAGGAAGTCAGTGTCTTCTATGCAAATGTATGAAAAAACATAAGTTCAAAAATGTTTTAATAATCTTATCACTATCATGCATCGCTTTTAGGATACTTCTCAAAGTTACACAAATTTTTCATCGGGGATAAATCAGTTTGATAAAAAAAGCTGAAGTGCCATTATTTTTGGCAAAGGTCCAATCCTTCCAATCCAATCAATCATTAATATAGGCATCAGTGGAATAAATTATCGCACAAAAACTTGTTACAAACTAAACTACAAAGTCTAAAAGTAACAAAGAGTATTATTCCAGGAAGACAATTATTGGACAATCACTGCTTTGATCTTCGATGCTTTAAAGTTTTTTGTTTAATCTTTACAAAAATGTAATATAACGCGCAATGATTGTTTTACTATTGAGATTTCTTTAATTGCATGCAACTTCAACTGCCTCCAGTCAGACTGTCTTCGGACACATATTATAGCTATTGGAAGAAATTAATTTTATTGTAATTTTGTTATTTTTTTATCTTGTGTTTTCCCTTTTTCAGCTTCGTCAGGATGAGAGTCCAGTCCAGTCCTATCGCGACCCGTAATTAATTATAAAGAATAGGATCGAAATGTTTTAGCGATTAACTGCTAAATTATTTTAATACACACCTAAATTTTAATGATTTGTTGTTTGACACTTTAAAAAATAAAGGATAGAATCAAACTATAAATTAAATTTTGTATCTATGTCTATGCTGTAAATTTGTTTTTCTTTTTGATTTTTCTTTTGTTTCTAATCATGGTAATAAAACTTAAGTGTGCAAAACATGCATGCCAATATTGCCAATCCTGCTGTAGGCTTGGCCAACGAAGAACTAGTGTGGATTATTTCATTTTATTACTTTAACAAAAAATAACCCTTTCGCTTGCATTGAGTCAGCAAGTTTGCAAGATCTATCTTTATGCTTATGTTCAGTACATGTGGTACATGAATGCATTATGAAATGTGAGCTAATCTTCCTTGAACTATAGATAAAAAACTTGATAAGTTTATATTTTTAACTCTGGAACATGTTATTATGTAGCTGCCTAGTAATTACCAGTATGTATTATAACTGACTTAACTACAATTTTCTATTACTTTCCTTACTAAATGTAGAACTGAATAAAACTGGATTCCTCTGAATAATAGGGAAAGGGTTATACACTGCAAAACCTAGATTAATTACGAATTCCAGAGTGAATTACCAAATAGAAGATAGCAACTATAATTTGCTTGTTGAAAGTGAAACAATTGTAGTGATCTGATCTCGTCTCGTATAATTCTAATTTAACTTGAATATGGGCTTATTTACTAAAAAAAATCTGCAGAAGGATACAATTGTACGATGGATATTGCTTGTTAAATTTAATAGCATCATAGCAAGTGTTGACTATCTTCGTTTAGAAACTTGTTTTGGAAGACGTTCATAAAGTATGTATAATGTAATAAATAATCACAATTGAGAACTCAAGCTTTTAATTTCTCTTTCCGTAACTCAAGCTTTGAATTAGGCTTTACAATTGATTATATCAAGTCGTTCACTTTTTACTGCAGATAAATCTGATTATTCCTAAAATTTATAAACACCTTTCTTGCTTACGCCTATTTAACGATATGACTGTGGGAATAATGGAAATAAAGCGTCATTTCATTATTATAGTATAGTTGAACTACAATAATAGGGTAAGAAATTAAATACATTGATGCATTATAATCGAATCAAAATATTGAATTGTCTGGTGGAATACGTATTATAATTTTTATCTTCATCCGTCCGTTTTGAAATCCAAACCTGTATATCTGACGCTCTGAAAATCTAGATGAAAATTTGAAAATTACAATGGAAATACCATTAATTTTATTCACGTCATATTTAGTTCTGGGAATCTGGGAACAGTTTACATAGTATTCTGAACGTCTGCCGACTGTTCCGTATATATGCACTATGCACACCAATACAATATACAATATAGGGTTTATTTTACCAACATTATTATATATGTTGGTATCACAGACATCATGTGGCTAATTTCATTTTGATTGTCAATCACGCTTTCTCCTTAAAACTTTACGAATTGATAGTGATTTAGTGATTCGTAAAGGAACTAGCAATGAGCGCTTATAAAATTAACCTTTCTACAATTATGCCAAAATAACATTCATAATCGCTTAGTACATATTGTTATCATCAGTGTGTACAGATAATTAAAATTATATCGTTATAACTTTTACGTTTACAAGTCGCAGATTCAGTTTATGCCTCTTTTATTATAAACTGCAGACATATTTAAATATTCAGCAAAAAAAACAAGGTTAAACAAAGATACAACTTGCAAATATTTGGTAGTAAAGTAAATGTTAAGGTTGTAATACAAGCTGCCGCTGACCTTGACAATGACCCCACAAGTGATAATCAGAATAATCACCTAACCAATCAGAATAATATAACAATTATCCACATGAATATGACGTTTATGTAAAAGGAGCCAATTTTATTTTGCTTCCTTTTATACATATATTCATTGAGTTGTGTTATGTTATAATTTTTTGTTGTAAGTTTACAAGTTACTTCTGTAAACCTGTGGGAATCGCAGGATTTACTTTTTGATATTAGCAGAAACCGAAAGATAATTTATAAGGAAAGTCTGTATAAAGATCTTTGTGTAATAAAGGAAAAAGAGCAATACAAGTATTTTTTGAATGCTGGAGAAAAATTGTTTTTAAAAATCCGTAGGGCACAACGTAACCTGTTTTTTAAATGAAAAAAGACGATATGATTTAGGACATTTGAATGAATGTAATAGACTTCATATTCACTCACAGTTCGCAATGGCACAGCGACAGCACAAAGGATAGTTTTAAGAACTAAGCCAGGCTTAAAAGGATCTTTTTGAATTGTCAGTATCATGGACAACAATATGCATTTATTACATAAAGTCTTGCCTATTGGGACTGGAGAAATGTAATTGATATACTCGTATCCTTTATTCTCGCTTAGTTATTCTTTCATTTTTCATTCAATATTTTTTAAGACGAACTGAACAATAAAAGAGCAAAAAGGTCCATCTAGTTGCTTTGACCTTTGCTGCGGCGAGGAATTATTTTAAGATTAGTTAAGTTTCAGCTGACCCGTGCCTATTGAGTGTATAATTTTCAACTGCCATTTACATATGTAAAGACAGATTAGTTACAAACAACTACTTACAGAATAAAAGATTGATATGTCTTACTCTCTAGAATTATCTCTCCATTATCCATAATCTTCTTGTTTTTCTCTTGTAAAACATCTTGAAAATGGGTAAGTATATATTCAATGGGAACAATAAACTGATTATCTTTGTTACCCGTGTTCAGGCTAAATGAAGCGTAGGTAGTTTAAAAAAGAAAAATATGACGCTTTTAAATGTATGAATATAATGAATAGAGACATTTCAAATATTATGATGAATCAATGATGATAGTTAATGGAGATGGCTGATGCCATCAGCCATCAGCCTGATCGTGAAAAGATTTAGTTTTAAGGATACTTTTAGGGTCATAGTCATAATCAACAGCCTCATGGTCAATAATAGATTATTGGTAAAATCTTCTTCCCTAGTGGTGGCTGTCTCATTTCGAAAAATGAAATAGTAATGAATGTCGGTCGATACATCTCGGTATAGAATTTGAGGTTTTGCTTAAAGGTTTATTTTTCCACATGACCCGTGCCGTATCATGAATGAATGAGAAATTAGGGAAGTAATACATTAATTGTATTAATTCTTCAATGCTGCTATGTATAATTTCTATAATTAATTGATTCAAATTGGCCATTGATCTGTCTTATATTTGTTTTGTAATCCACCGAATTATTAGCGATAGCGTATCTTTTGAACTAAAAAAATAAGGAAAGTGGCATTAAGAATAAAAATAGTCTAAACTACCAACTACCGACTTTACGTGAATGATGTTTTTTTAGACTAAACAATAATAGCATAAAATGTATGAAACCTCAGAATTATTTTTTTTATTATTTATTGACAATTTATACAGATTTTCGTATTATATTATTTCATTATTATCAAAAGTACATTATGGGTTTTGGATTATGATTTGTGGTATATCTGGGCTAACTTTTGCGGTTAGGTGATCCGTGTAATGAGTTACGACTCGGAAATGAAAGCACATTTAAAATTGAATGGGATGGTCAATCAGACATATAAACTCACTAAAATGAAGTATATATACAATCCTATTACTACTACTACTATTACCATTTAAAGGTAAGCTTCCTTTCAAGTATTGAAATACAAATTGATTTGGTATTTGGTCTGTGTATCGTAGGCAAGTTGGTCTTTTAGTTAAAGCCGTATTAAAAGAGATTGAGACAACTTCAAGTACTATTTCAAATTGGTACCTTATTGCTTTGTCCCAACCTGAACCTAGAATGACCAGAGAGGGAGGTTATATGTGGTTAAGTAGTACCTTTTAGTTCATTCAACTCATATTACTTCTTTCATTGTTGAAGATATTGTGTGTGATCTCTGTTTGTGTGAATGTCCATGAACAAAAGGATCAGAACAAAAGGGATTTATAGTTATGATTACAACACAAATAGAATTAAATACAAGTTTGAAAAGGATCCTCTCGGGTTGATTTAAATGGACAGAGAAAGATGAAAAGGGAAGGACAGCCAGCAGGACATAACATTAGCTAATCCACTGAAACAGACAAAAATGAGCAACAAAGTCTCATCTATCTTTCAAAACAAATCAACTCACGCTTCTCTTGTCACAACTTCATCAACTTCCACACAACATCGACAAACTACAAGTACTGTTCTTACAACTTACAAAAACTATTTAATAATCTATGTATGAATTTATTAAACTGAACTAAAGGATCAAATAATGTGATCATTTTTAAGCCCTTTCAAATATCAAAAAACACCCGAGATCATAATGCTGTATTATTCTATCGGTTTATATCGTAATTTCCAAAAACCGTTGTTTGCTTGTTTCCTGCCCTAAAGGTTATAAAACCCTGTTGGTTTTCAATTTCACTTCTGCTAACTGTTTGCATGTTTGTTTTCATCTTTTATTATAAAAGAGCTTTGAGGTAAGGCATAAAATATGTAGCATAATTAATGCAAATTTAAACGGCTAGTGCACCAACAAATTTTTGTTTCAACAGTAAATTTTTCAAAGATGTTGGTTCAGAAGATTTAAATTATTAGTACTCGTCACATTTTAAAATAAATTATTGTTTCTGTTTAGTTAAGCATTTTGACTGTCTATGAGACAATTCAACCAATAACACCACAATAGTAATTTGTATTATAGAACTACCTTTGGTTCATAAATACATTTTCAATAAACAAAAAATTGTGTAGATTTTCAAAGATGTTTCAAAGATGACAAACACAGACATACCAAGCTTGTGCAACTTTTGTACTTTGTATATTGATTATACAATTAATGCAAACAATATAATATGTTTCCCATTTGAATCTTTACTTTAATTATTAAAAAAGCTTGTAAAATATGTTTTCATTTTCTTTCAATTCAAATGCCATTGACATTTGGGAAATATTTTGTAAACTTCGTGACAATTTGTCGGTTTTATTCATTTAAGGCTAAAAGGAACGCATATGAAAATGTTGTCTTCGATTTTGTTTTTCTAGCTTCTAGAATTTTTTAAGTTATCAAAAAGGAACAATAATGTATAAAGCGTTTAAAAAGTGCTTGAAAATCACACACACTATGCCACTATAAAGGTCATTCATGTGGCAGAACTATAGTATAACTATATATATGTACTTGCGTGTTGAAATGTAAAAATCAAAGGGTTATGTTGTCACTTACGTGTTCGAACATTCCGGACTGAAGTACCCTTCTTTTCACGCCTTTCGTGACACAAACCCTAGGGACTAGAATGAAAAGCAAATCAAGCAAGGATAACTTAAGTGAACATTTAGTAATAATAAACCTTACTTTCAAAGTTATAAAAAGAGACACTTATTTTATCATCATAAAATTCGTAAATTATCTACTCGCGATTAAATTACCCTTTTGGTACGTAGGAAACGCAATGCGGATAGAGTTAATCATTTATTTTCGGTTCAACAGTTTATCATCGACTAAGGTTGACAAATGACACAATTAGCCAGCTCTACATTACATTACAATACATAACTGGCAAGGCTCATATAAAATGAACATGGCCAAGTAATAAACAAGGAGATATTTTTATAACAGCAGCCAGCCAGAATTGTTCAACGTATCAAATTATTTCTTAATGATTTTATTACAACCAGTCTCCACAATAATAGTAACAAACAAAGCTAATCACATCTGAAATTCTACTATGTTATTTTTAATGTCATCCTCGATGTTATTATTATTTAAATGCATATAACACGTCGTATGATGTAGTTGGTGAAGGTAGCTCTTATTACATCTTTTGTTTCGTACTTATGAAAGACCTCAAAAAAGCAACCCTTATTTTTTACAAAATAACCAGATGAAATAAGATACGTTTAAAAGTTTATTGGGAAGGATAAAAAAGGCTTGAATAGAACTTTTGTTTGCTACATATTCTTTTATATTTTAATTTTCCCCTTGTCTTTGCATTCTTTCTTAACTCTTTCACCGTCTGCATGAGATTATTGTTTGACTGTCTGATTTTCAATGTGACTAATAAGCTCCTGCTCTAGGCTAAAAATATCAGAAATTTAACTGGAAAGTTGAAGCAACTATTTGTTATGATTGATGTCTTTAAAGAAAGAATAAATATTCTTTTGGTTTTTCTTAAAAAGTTGGAAAATAATAGCAAAATTCTGGTACTATATAACAAATAAAAGATGATTTTAGATACTGAATCTAATGATTACACTTTTTATTTCGATTATATTGTAATGGCATATCAATATCTAAGTCATTTCGTACTCGATAAGATAATATATCATGATTTTGTAACAAATAATCTCCGAATTAACCACCGGCAACCGACGGTGCGCAGTTTCTTTTTTAAAGGATATTAATTTTTGGCTTTTGAGATGGGGATCCTTTTTCCGTCTGGTCGCATGTCGAGTTGAGAATTGAATTCAAGGATTAGTGATATTGAAATAATGAAACAAATTTTTACTTCTAACTGTGTACCGTAATATTTATATAATTATCATCATGATTCAAAATATATGATATCCTATAAGTTTCCTATTTCTAAACAGTAATCCAAACCTAGTTCCACAATATAACTTTTAAGGATTTGTGGATCATCCATTTCATTAATGAATTAAGGACCAGCCTCAAATTAGCTTGATAGATTACATTTTTATCTAAACTTAGCGGTAACAAAAAGGACACGGTTAATGTAAATGTCCCTAAAAGGATAGACCAAAGGTCTGGTTGAGGCCGGTGGATAGTATTTGCTGATGATTCCACCTCTGACGAACAAATAAGGCCAATAAGAGACGACCATAAGTCCTAAGGGTCATCCCTTTTTAGGTTTAACTTGAAGTTTCCTCTTTCAGTGGTTAGATCGGATATTGCCACAATCCTGATATCTATATTATCATCACTCTATAGATAAAGATGAACCCAGTAGAATAATATTAGATATCTCCTGTTGATCCGATTATTCCTAAAAAGAATATGAAACAATATCCAAAGTAGAAATAGCTTTCTAAATCTAGAGTTGCGCTTTCACTTCAATGTACAAGCTTTTTAAAGAGGACTTATAGTCCACAATTTCTAGCATAATTTTTCAGTCGTTTCGTAGAAATTGAAGATTATTCTAGAAAAACTCTTTAACTAATAATTACAAAAGGAACGTTTTTTGGGGTAAAAGGATAAATAGCTTTTTTGTTTAATTAAAGAAACTTGTTTGCAGAAATTGCTTGACAAAGGGTCAAATTGCTTGATCATGAGTGACACGGATAAAACCTTAAGGAAATCATTCGACTTTAGCATTGAGAGTTTACTCAAAAACGACTCAAAAAATAAACGATCAGACAAGCCGTTTGGTGTAATGCCTGATAGTTTATCCATTCATGATGTGAATTTAGAACCCGATTCTAATTGTGACAATGATAATCGAGCCACAAACAACTTCTCAACGTTTTCAAAAGAGGAACTTAGTTCCTGCTATGAGGAATTGTTTTCTCAAGAACAAAATCAAGTTGATCAAACTCAAACATTTTCATGGCTTAATTGCACCCGGTTCAAGCCACCAAAGTTACCAAGTAAGTTGCAATGGCATTATTATTAAATTTTTTCTTAATATTTATTGAAACGACAGTAAGGTCATTGATCGTTTGATCATTTGAGTCGCATACATTTTGGGTGGAAGTGGTATTTTGCTATAAATGTATATACTTGATTTGTATATGGATATTTTGAGATAATATAAATAAAAAATGTAGAGTAAACTGGGAAAGGGAATAAGCAAGTTTTGCATAGTTTTACTATTTAAGAAAGAGGATGGATGTGGCTAATAGCATTTAAAGCATAAATATATATTACACACCTCCAACATTTAAGAATAAATAATGTCGATTTGCGATTATAAGAAAATTAAATTAAAATGTTTATTTTTTAATTAATTTTGAATTAATTTTATGATATATTTGCATAAGGTATGCAATAATGCAATGTAATAAAACCATAAAGATAAGCAAATTAGGGATAACTGGGATAAGTCACAAAAAATACTAATTGGTTTTTAATTAAAATATGTGACAAGTCGAGGGAGTAAATAGCCACAAGAATAGCTTTTAACTTTTAAGTGATTTTAGGTGGTTTTTAAGCTCAAAATTTGTGGTTTAGATCAATCATGATGTAACAATAGCAATAAATTATGTTAATTAAATCGTGTAAAATGTAGGATTATTTTTGATTCTGGTTTATTTTCTCTATAATTGCCAATTAGGGTCACGAAAACGAGGAAATTTGGGTAAACGGCTGGGTCGAGGACCTCGCATCCCGTTTTCCCCTCACCAAATCGTCGTTCTCGAAAACACTTTTACCAACTCTCAATATTTGAGCACCGACTGCATTAGCCGATTGGCGAATGCTCTTCATCTGAGTGAAACAAGGGTACGAATTTATTGATAACGATGATAATTATACTTAGTTAATGACACGTATCAATGCATCGTTTAATGTTTAAAATAGGTTAAAATTTGGTTTCAAAACCGAAGAGCTCGCTATCGAAGGGAAAGAGACGCTCAAGATTTGCCAACTGTGGGGTTATCAGAGACAAAAGATAAGGGACATGCAAAGCTTACAATGACTGCGAATAATAAGTCGCTTCGAAAGGGGAGTGCCCTATCCACTGGTCAGTTCTTGACGCTACTTACAGGTCAACATAATAGAGTAGAGTCATCCTTGTTGTCATCGCCGGTAGTAACTTCAAGTTATAGTGAACTTCCGCTGTCACAACCAAATGATGACAACACCAACTTGTTTTTAATTAAAAAGAAATTCTCTGTTGAATCCAGTGACGATTCTAAATCTCCTGTCCTGTCTTCGACGTCGTCACCCTCACAATCTGAATTTCAGTTCCACAAATTTTCCAATCGAATTCGAGATTCAACTTTTCCGAATTTTGATTATTTAAATGCAACAAATTCAAGTTTGGGATTAAAATTCATGAGCTTTACAAACGAACCTAAGTTCATAACGAATAATTTATCTTTGGACGCTTCAAGTTATTCGATTCATCAATCAATCTTTCCATAGTTTTCATATTTCTAATTGATGTACAAAAAATGTTTATACTACTAAATTAAATTAAGTTTTACTTGCAGTTGTTTAGCCTTGTGCATGATAATGCATTTTAAACGATTTTACATATATTTATTATACCTATTTGTGGAGTGGATGAATTAAATTATTTTTGAGGAAAAATTCAAAGATTCAGATGTCATTTTCATAAGTTGCAAAGTATTCAACAACAAAACATGTATCCATATCATTTCGTTTCTTAAAGTAACTGAAGGTTCTAATGAGTTTTTAAATTCATTCTGACCAAGGGGGGGCTTTACGGGCTTGAGCCCCCCCAAAGGTCCGGATTTTAACATTGAGAGGATAGGGAAGGGCGGAGCATGGGAGGGGCTTAATGACATTGTAGGGATAGGTTAAGCCCCTCCCATAGCCCGTTTCTGGGTACGTGCCTGATGCTGACATATTGATACACATATTCGAATCCAAAAGTCATAAACTCATAAGCCTAACCTACCCAAAACTGGACTACTTGCGCTAGCCAAAGGTTTCTTTCTCTGTGTATCTTCTATGTAACATAACAACTCCTAAAACCCATCACCAAAATCATGGGAAAATGCTGTAAATAAAATATTTTTTAGTCTAAAATCCAACTTTAATTTTCTAATTTTTACGATCACTTAAAAGTTTTTTACTGTTCTTAAATATTGGTATCGGTATCATTTGAAGTGAAAGTTTATTACGAGAAAGATTTGACGGTCAGACTCATTCTCTTAATGTTGTAAGAGTCTAGCTATAGAGTGTCTTATTAGAGTCCAAGGGTTTCATTCACCGAATCCCATTCGGTTTAATTTTTAATATTTCCTTCTAACAAATCTTCATATTGAAAAGTGAATTTTACTTTTCTGAAAATTGTGGAACTTCTTGGATTGGTAGAAACTTTACGGAATCTAAACGAATGACAATTTATTTTAAATAAACTTAACTAGGAATAACTGCATGTATTTGATTGACGCATTCAGCGATCCTAAAACGTAGGCAATAAAAAGTAATATTTTTGTTATTATAACTGAATCGAAAACAAAGGATTTTTACAGGATATAATTTTGCATAGATTTTAATACAACAATGTAATTTGTGTTTAATTCAATTTAATTCATTCATGTGAGACGTGAGATGGTATGGTATTGCATTTTTGTAATATTTGCACTTGCACCACTGCGTAAATCATCGACCACAAGCAAATCCACATTTCAAAATACAAAGAATGGAGTGTAGGAAGAGTTGTCCATACATGGAAAAGTTATCTCCATGGATTTGCCAAATATAAACCACTTTATTTCCCTCATTTCTCAAGTAATGGGGGTATAGCTCAGTGGTAGAGCATTCGACTGCAGATCGAGAGGTCACGAGTTCAAATCTCGTTGCCCCCTACTTTTTGCTCTGTTTCCCTTCATGAAAAGTTTCAAATTTTAATGAAATCATGCTTTTTACGCGTCACAATCATTTTAAAATTTTTTTAACAACGTAATTATACTGCATTTAAGTCAGAAAAAAGGAAGAATCGATTGTTTAAAAACAATGAAATAAAATTAGGTTTCTCATGCATTTCCCAACAATTTCCCATGTAGAATTTTAAGTTCGGTTATTTTTGAAGCGGAGTTCCAATATTTTCTCTAATTTAGCTAACTGACTAATAATCAATCAGAAATTTTGTGATCGGTTCAGTCAGGTCAATTCTAAAATTAATAATCTGTTCCATAATTTGCATAATAAATACACATCTCCCTTTCCCTCAAAAATGACGTTTTTATATTCGTATGGTATGTTCGCCACATTACTAATAAACCATATCAAAACGGACATAAAGAAGTAGCGATAGCTCTTCGAATTTTATTGAATTTCAGTAGAACTTTTT
>JAQFZZ010000089.1:0-34407 GCA_034696405.1 Isotoma caerulea | reverse complement strand
AAAGTGTTGGCAACAAAAAGATTCTGAATCATTTCAAACTTCATTTTTCTGCTGAAAACACTTTGTTGCCAACAAAAATGTTGCTCCGAGCGTGCGGTGTGAACAGAGAGAAATTTTCTGTTGGCAACACTTTGTCACCAACAGTTTTGTTGCGAACAAAGTGTTCGCAACACATTTGGGCAGTGTGAACGATGTTGGCAACAAAGTGTTGGCAACAAACTGTTGCCAACGCTCGGTGTGTCTTCGGCTTTGTCTAAAAAGTAAAATTGCTTTAAATATCACGATCATATACAAAATTCAGAGAAGGGCATGTCGACCTACGATAATTCGGTGACGCATTTTAAATTGTCATTTTGTTTTCCGAAGCTCAATGAAGAAGTTCATTAAGAAATATTTAACAGAGTAAGTTAAACTAAAGATGAAAAAGCAACTGGAAGGATGACTTTCAATGGCTTATCAGCTTCATTAGGATCAAAGGTTAATGACAAGATTCATTTAAACAGACATTTATATAACTTCATATTTATTATTTATATACAGTTAACTTCTTCTGGATACTTCGATTAAAGTTTATAATTATAACCTAAACGCATATGATTTATAAAAGTTCGTCATTTATGCATTTAAGATTTTATATAGTCATGTAAGTCACAAGTAAGTTACTTAAAAGAGCTTGATAACAAATTAACTTCACTGTTATTCTTCTTGTTGCCCAATCTTCATTCTTTATCCAACCACTTTAACTACAATTTCTGAATTTAATGTTCAGATAAGCACAATAAACCTTTAACAGGTATTTTTATCGAAAATTCGGAAATATGAATTCCAAAGTCACAATCATCGCTTTGTTTTGTATCGTTGGACTCGGTCAGTTATATATTTTAGCTTCACATCAAAATTTTAATATTTTTGATGCAAATTGTAAATTCTTTATTGTATTTTAAAAACAGTTACAGTGTTTGCTGGTGACCACGAGTACTTTTGGCTTCGAGAATGTGACGATCGTTGCGATCTGACTGCTAGAAGTAAGTGAAATAATGTTTTCTTGAAACATTCTGAAGAATATATGCAATAAACTTGCATTTAAAATTTTAAATATTTCAGTGAATCCTTTTACTCCTGGATGCCATGACTGTTGCCGTATGAGAGGATTTTCTAAAGGAAAGTGCAAGGGATTTGGCTGGAAATACTGTATGTGCAAGCAAACTTTCGGAAACCATCTTCTAAATACCATTCTCCAGGGATAAAACTCAAAAAACCATTCTGCACCACGATACTGTTTTACTATTTATTTATAATTCATTTTCATTTAACTTTTTAGACTAATTTTGAAACTATTGGTACAAATTGTTAAAATATGTGTGAGAAGAAAATAACACGGCTGAACTGCGATTTTGTTACCATTCAAATTTCAAATAAATGCAATACAATCAAATACCTCAAATCAAAACTGTGTTAAAAATGGTACTGTAAAAGTGTAAAACTAATTGTAAATTTATTTCAACCTCCAGCATAAAGGCTGATAATAATATGTAATCATTGTCAAATATAAAGTTTAACTAATCTTTAATTTAAAACTTCACATAAAATGTAGTTAAAAATAAAATAAACATTTATAAAAAGATTGAGTTCAAAGACCATTGTATAAACTAATTCATACATTGTTTTAAAGCAATTAATACCTTTCAGATTAAAACAAAAGTATATCTTACTGCATTTCATTAAATACAAATCCAATCCAAACAACCTGATGATTTTTTTTATTCCTTCATACTTTTTAAAAACTACTGCACTTGCATCTCATCAACTTTCGTACATTATATCACTAACAACGCAACGGCAACGGGATAGTACACTACGCCATCCTTATCATATACCCAATTCTTCTTACATTATATTATTATTATCCATTGCAAGAACAGAATGCGTAACTAAAGTAAAGAAGGCATCATCATCATCATCATCCAACTTTTAAAAGTCTTGACTGCATTTAGCTATTGAGATCTTTTCCCATCTTTCATCCCTCCAACATGTACGAGTAAAAAGTAATTTTTACCTGATGCAATGCAACGCAACCAATCTATATCTACCTACCTGTTCTTTTTGTAAATTGTAAATGCAACTACGGGTAGTCTCACTCATCTCTGTTGAATACACTACAAGCTGCACCACACTAAATACATTTTTACCTTCAGAAGTTACCTTTAGTTAGCTTTCTTTGTGTATTGTGCATATGCACGTTTCAGTTGTATTCTTATATTACACTACACTGTGAGTCAAGAAATACCTGGAAGGCATACAGACTTCAAATGAAAGAAAAAAAACCCATCATGCATGGTTCTTCTTCTTTAAAGAAAAATTGTAAGAAGACTTTAACATTAACATTAACATTGCCTAGCCTAACGAAAGCAGTATCAGTCAGTGAGTCGTAACTCTCGTATTCGAAAAGTCAGCAGTCTTCTTCCAACAGTTTGGGTGTTTGTACACCATTTATTTGCGGTCACCACAAAACTTACAATTTTCAATACTTCAAACTTCATCAACCATCAACACAATCACCGGTTTAGGGTTTATCATCCTAACTAATCCTAAGAAACATCTATAAAAAAATATTTACATCTAATCCAGTTGCATTGCGTACCACACAATTTTATAATCAACTGCATCCGTTCTTCTATCGATACTTTAAGACTACGTCTGGTCTGGTCTACTTCATTCCAGTCCAGTAAAAGTATTTTTTGAGACAGACATTAAACATCTGCGAACATTTCATGCGATTTTTATCTCCCAAAGTCGTTTACGATTGTTACATTATTAGCAAGTTCCGATAAAGTAAAATATACTTTTGACTTTTTAAGTTGATATAAACTGCTCACATGCATGAAATAAGGAAGCTACTCTTAGAGATACATTTTACATGCAGAAGGTAAAGAAGTTCATGTAACTATCATTGTTGTTATTATTGTGTGTAGTATTTTGTGTTGTAAGTTTGTAAGTATTTCCTGGGCTGACTTTTTACTATTTATCGACGAAGAAAGAGAGTCAGAAAGACTTCCCTTTATCCCATCCCATCGGCATCATCTTCTTCATCCACTTCCAACTTCCGTTCATTAATTAACAGGTGTGCCTCACCTTAGCTTAAAAAACGGTAGTAGTTGCAATTGTAATTGTAATTGTAGTAGGTGTTGATGTATGTTAGTGTATATTGTAGAGAAACTTGATAACAATAAGAACCGGAGCAATTTTGATCAATTTTGATATTATAAGAACTATATTCTTTGTGAATCATTATATGCATTTTTTGTTTATGCTGCCGTTTGTTTTACTATTCTGTTTGTGAATTTTAAAATCGTGTCGTGTTTGTTGTCTGTGTAAGTACTTACTGTGAGAAACTTGTTAGTTTCGATTCCAATGTGCTAGATTGACATTGACACCTCGAAGGCTTAAAGGTTGATAAAGAATTTGTGCTGTTTTATACGGGTTTTGATAAAAGGAAAGAGAAGTGTTATATTATAATATTTATGTTGGGTCAGTTGGATACTGAAAGTGGGTTTTAGTGACAGCTTTTATAATTTGTGTGAAAAAAAGAGGAAAAGGTTTTGACTGGAAGTGGAAAACTTGAAAATTTTCATTTTTGGGCTTGAATTCGGTTTGTGCTTAAACTTTTAGAGTAAATTCAATATACTTTAGAAATCTATTGGAAGTGATTGATTACAAACAACTAGTGAATTCGTATCGGATCGTTCATTTCTGAATAAAAAGGTTTGTTTAAAAAAATTACCATTTCTTCCGTTCGTGTTATTTAAAATTTAAAGTAAAAAATTCATAAAACCGCTAATGGTCAAAGTTGCATCCCTCCGATTTAAAAAGCTTGCTTACAAATTAATGCATTATAAATGTAAAATTATGCCAAAATATGATGGAACTGAAATGATACAATGACGTAGGCCAAGATGATTTAAAATCTTTCATCGAATTGCTAATTCATCTGAAACAAAACCCTCCAAAGATATATGAATGAATTAACAAAAGCAAACCTAGGTTTAAAATCTCATTATAAAAATTCGAACCAATGCACAACAGATTCCATTAACTCACGCTTAATCAAACCTCTCATTATAATATTTGTATAACGTAGCATTAAACCACGTAAGCCCTTTTAAGGAAGCAAGATCTTGTTATCTTGATTAATAAATGCAAATTCTTCTCAATTCCGTTCCTAAGCCAGGTTGACAGTTTTCCCAAAAAGTCATCTATTTAATTCATTATTATTATTATTACATTCCTTTCCACTCATCTTATCTTGCGAAAAGAAACACACTATGTACAAATTGCCATTTAAGATTATATGCAGCACTTTAAATGTAAAAAATATTAAAGAGCTTGAAGAAAATCCTTTGAAATAATCCTCTATCTGATCTCAACTGTCTTACTTCAGTTTGACTGCACATATAAAAAGTTTAACTTATCTTAAATATCACCCTTGTACATTATAAAGCTAAGACAAATTATATGGAAAATCTCACAGAGTGAAGAGCTTAAAGTAATCAATCCGACAATTAAGTTAAGAAGGATTTAAAGCTTAAATTCTTTAAAATCTTTGCAAACATTCAAATTCACATTATAATATAATGCAAAATTCTCCCATACAATCTACTTACCCAGCCTGTGAAGAATGTGGTAAATGAACATTTTACCTGTTAACCACTTCATTCTCACGTAACAAAAAAGCCAATAGGGTATTTAAATAATGTACAAAGAAAAGAATTAAATAGCAATCCTTTGCTAAAAGATTCCATCTTATAAGATCAGGTCGGTGAATTTACTCATCTTAAGAGTCAGTTAGTTACATTTCTTTTTTTTATCATTCTTTCTCTTTGCAAAGCCATCGGACTTTGGTTTGGTATGTAAGAAGATTCAACTAAAGTATATGAAGTAACTCAGGTTCATGCGAATCACTCAGTTGGAGCTAAATCATTAAAATGATGAAGAAGGTGGCTTAATTTTTTTCTCTGCGTAATCTCTGTCGACAAAGTCTTGCTTACTTTATCCAATCCACCGTAGCAGACTGGATTGAAGCTAGGAGCAATCACAAGAATTTTTTGCAGAGAAGTAAACCCAACTTGCATGCAGATCGGATTGGTTTGAATATTTTTACAATTCTACTACTATTCCATTATTACATCCGTATGTTGTAGTTGTAATGTTGTATATCTCTGATTGTTAGAAAGGATTGGTAATTCTCCTAAAGCTTGTCAGGAAGTGTTGGGATAAGTTAGATAAAGTTTTGCATCTTGTATGAGAATAGGTGGATTATTTAATTCCTCACTCACTTACTACTTACTACAAGATCTTACAAGTACAATAAATCTAGGATGAAAAATTAAATGTAAAAATGTAAATCTTCAGGAAGGCTTCTCTCCAAGAGGTAAATGGCTTTGTCGGTCAGCAATAAAATAATTTTCAATTATTTATTTTCTCTCTTGTGATGCTTCTGGATTTCTAGTTTCGCCGGTGGATGAACTACTCTGGAGATTAATTGAAATTAAAATTAATTGGGGTGGGAATTGAATTGGTGGATTGAATTTTATATTAATTTTCTGGAAGATTTTGAACACAATTCGTGAAGAATCTTTGCCTTTTTAATGTAGTATTTAATGGGGTTAAAGATTTGGGTAGGGATTGCGTGATGAAAAGTGTTTGAAAATTGATACACTTAGCCCATTGTTTCTGGCTGGATAAAGTAGAACCTCTGTAGACTTTTGACACGCATATATTTTTAAGTATATTGTACAACTTATCTTACATACTAAATGTTCACCTTTTGAAAATTAATGGTAAATTATTATTGTGCAAAAAGGGTTGATGGAATTCGCCAAAGTGGTAGCTTAGGGATATTGCTGTTTTTGTGTGGCAGTTGGGCAGGTCCACAAAACATATTAAAATTCATGGGTTCCATTTAAGAATAATTTCTTCAGGTGTTCTTTTCTGCTCTTGAAATTTTGAACAGAGAGTAAATTCCTTATGGAACATTTTTATACACGGAGAACTTACTAACTTATAATAAGTTTAATAATATTATTACTAAAGTTTACTATACGGAAGGTATTCAGTCTCAACTTACTGACTTACCTTTAAGTCTTTTTAACTTTTGTTTTACTTTACTTACGCACAAGCACATTACATAAAGAAAAGAAAACAACACCCAGGTCACAAAAACTTACTAGATTTAAGTTAGTAAAGGTACAATGAAAAATATCATACACAACCCTAGATGAGAATAGTTGTAGCAGACATCACATACCAATTGTGTCTTAAGTCTTGTGTTACGTATTTTAATGATCATAAAAAGGCAACTCAGACAGAGGGGGATCGAACAACAGCGATAAAACCTGGAAAAGCTCTGAGTAACATAATAATTTACTTGGGAACGAAGGGTCTACGCGTCCGGAGTTAAGTCTTTGTTTATAGAAGACGGTTAAAAGGGTTTGTCTCATTTTAAAACTTACAATGCTTGAGTTTTTATCCTAAACTAAAAGGTTATAATAATCCAGGGTATAAAAGCGTTTTATTTTAAAAACATTGTACCTACCAGTCTGAGAAAGCTCAAAAAGTCAACTTAAAAATAACCTTAAATGGCAATGACTCATAGGTATTTGACGAACAATTTAAAAATTCGATAAACCAACAAATTGAGAAAATTCTGCATGATTGCTTTGTTGTACAGCGTAATTTAACATTTTGGTGTGTCATAATAGCCCACAATTTTCATTCATTTTATTTAGATTTTTACATTTTTTACAGCACTATCGGAATTTGTACACGTAATTATTCATGCAAATTCAGTTTAGGTACATTTCTACTTTAAACTTTGAAGAAATAAAACCATTTCAGTTTGTTTTGTTAAAAACTCTAATATATACTTTTCACAACTTGCAATGACAATAGTTGTTTATTTTATTCATTCTTTAAAAAAATGTATCTCATTGCATTACATTACTTTCATTCTACTTACAGTTAAAATTGCTCATATCGCTTTAATCTCTACTTTAAAATTGAAGACGCGTGCATTCAGCAATATTTCACAGACTTTTTTTACCACTTAAAACACTAGACGAGTAGTATAACTTTTTGATTTTTTAAGTCCTTTCTATCAATTCAATACAATCTACCATGAGAAAATGTTTTATTTTGTCCGCTCTCTTTTCCTAAATCAATAAGTGCAATGACGTGATCTAGATTTTTGAATTGACATGCAGTTAGCAGCAGTCCATCAGCACCTAAATCTTTTATCAATGTAGAATGACAAGTAGAAAGTCCCTCAATTGAATGAATTCTGACTTGTGCTTGCCTCACTTGTGCCCAAAGATAGTCAAACTTCTCAAACTGTTCATCCCGTTTTTTTTTTCAAAAAATCTTTCAATCATTAAATCTCCTATGTAAAATTTCGTCAACTCTAATCTCTATATCCAACAGGCTTTTAAATTAAATAAAAATTAACTTTCAAATTTAAAACCGTTGGAGTATAAAAAATGTTAAGAATTTATCCAAAGTCCGCTCAAAAAGAAAAAGATAAATGACCGTAGACGTAGGTACAGTTCAAATCTAAGTTAGGGTCAAAATCTCTCAAGATCATTAGATGGGAAAAATGGCAAATAAATGATTCAAGGAAGTTGACTTGTGACTCTAATAACATTTTATGACCATTCATATTCATCCTCCACCACCACCACATCGCCACCAAATACACCTCATCTTTTGTGGTATTGTAACATTCAAATCTATAAAAATTTGTGTGAATGCATACACAGGCAGACACTATCGTATCATCCCATTCCATCCTTGTAGACAAAACACAATTGAATTATTACCATTGAGAGAATAAAGGGATGCGAAAAACTATTGTTTCATAAGGTCATGGGTCAACCGCAAGTAAGAAAGGAAGATTCACGTTTCTTCTCATCCTTTCGTAATTTTTCACTTGTTTGTGAAGAAAAAAATTCATAATGCCTAATCATCAATAATATTACTAATGTTGGGTGTTTGAACGATGTTGTGCTTTTGCAAAATCATGATTTTCGTGGGCCTGAAGAGAAGAGACGAAGACGAAACTCTTTACACTTTTCCACTTCTTTGTAGATAAATGATTGCTACGTCTGATATTTAAAATATTGTCTTCCTCCTCTATTGTATTTGGTTTTTGCAGTATTTGAACTCGGATTATGATCAGATTATACTTTTTGTAAAAAAATATAAGCTTTTATTAAGTATTTATTTTGCATTTGCCTACAGCCCCATTGATTTAAATACTCTTATAGAGCTCATTACACTTTCATAAGTAAGAGCAATTTACTCCATCGGAGATTTTCTTCAAGAATAAAAATTAAGATACTTTTGAAATAATGATTTGATGATTCTGTGAAATTTCTTGGTTGCAAACCCGTTAATTTGTCACGATGAAAGTATTATAAAGATGTTTTTGAAATATTTGGGCGTTTGCCAGTCTCTAATGAGCCTGGACATAATATGGTAAAAGGGATTGAACAAATGGTAGACTAATGAATGGTGTTTGATCAGCAATAAGCACGACGCTTTTGAATAAGTAGTAAAGACAAACCTTTTCTTCATTTTTTCGCGATGTCTAAAGCCGAAATTAAGTTGCTGAGTATTTTATGGTGTTACTTTGTAGCAGATAAAAATTCCGGTTTTAAAATGTGAACAAAGGTGTGGTGGAGTAAAGAGCAGACCAGGTAGTTTGACTCGGCATGGGATGAAATTCATGGAACGCTTATTTTATAAGTTTAAAATTTTATAGCAAACTATGGTAAGAAATTATTCAAGTTGGAATAATAACCGTTTATCTTCTACTCAAGGTGATAAAAGTCTAAATTGTTTTTCTTGGCAATTTAAAATGATTCATAAAATTTGAGATAGTAGAGTGTCAACTATTATCTTTTAAATTGTGCATAGTGCAGTTTTGTGAGAGTTTAGGGGTAATCAATCAATCAGTTGGTGTGACAAATTTTTATGGATGCAAATAAGTACTGCAGTCGATTTGCTAGGTTTTGTGTTGTGTTCAATCAACATGACTTTCAAGTATGGAGTATAGATGATAACTTCTATTAAAAATGTAACGCCTTTAAAGGTATTTTTCGAGTGGCTGATTGGTTCGGGATAACTTGAAAGTGTTATTAATGGACTTGGATTTTTAATTTCATTTATTGAAAAGCTTGTTCTTTGAAAAAAATGGGGTGTTCACTTGCCAAAATATTGCTTTCTATGAGACTGTTCTAGATAGGTGAAAGGGGTTTTATGTTTTGTTTATCAAATAAACCTTCAAAGTTTTTATACATAAATATGTAATGTGATTTGATGATTATTGTCAAAAGAAATCAAATACTCAGGCAATTAACAACTGATTTTGAAATACTCGAATTCAAATGCAATCGTTATAATATTACTGGAAATCTAATTTATGACCACAGTTGCAACTTAAACTAGACTTACTGAAGTAAAATTGAGAAGATGTTCATATTCTTTATAAAAGGTTTAATGACACAACAAAGGTTGGCCAAAAAAGGGCGTTTAACATTCCGGAAGTTGCAATTACCCATTGATTTTTAAAATTCTACTAAAATTTAAACGTACTCCGAAAAGCTGAGTCCAACTACACCATTCTAATTTGCCGTCCTCTTTGAAAACTTCTTTATGAATAATAATTGACTATTTACCCAAAAATTTTAAATAAAATTCCCATAAAGCATTATCGTATTTGTAAGAAAGTCATAAATCAGACAAGTTTAATTATTCAAATTGGTCATTACAAACATAGTTTACGATATTTGACGCACCTTCTAAGCATTATAAAGTTACAAAGTGGTGGTTTATATAATCTTTAAAAATGTTCAGGTCATTTAAACCACACGACGACGGAACATTCCTTAACAAAGCAAGGGATAATGCTAATGAGAATGAAATTGGGTACCAACTCTTTTGGTAAAACTAGCTATGCATTTCCTGTTTCAAACAGATCAATTTCATTGTTTCAATTTTCAATAATGTTGTGAAATAGTTTCATTTAATTTTAATGCAGTTTAATTGTGACCTTATTTGGTTATCCTTGATTGAGTTGACTATTAGAAAGAATTCCATTCTCTACAGCACAGGCGTTGTTGAGAAAGATCATCTTCCACAGTTAATTTTCGAATATCGTCAAATATTCTACAGGATGACTAATCAAGTACCATTTGATTGGATGCATCATGAAATGTTAATAGGAAGTGATGATGACTATGTTCCAACGATTCGTAATGGTCTCTGGAGATTGCTGGATCAAAAATGCAGGTGTGTTGTGTCACGCCAGACAACTAACTATTACATAATCATGTCGAATTTAGGTATTTAAAACCCCTGTTAAAGATAATCCGAAGAGTACGCCGGATTTGAAAAATTTCTTGTCGACAAACCAAAACCACAAATCTTACCACCGACAAGCGACCGGAAACCTCAAAATCCGTTTTCAGAAATAAATCTTGCATGATTTCCATACAATTTTTGAATTTACAATTGGTATAATTGGAGCAGGCATGAAACTGATTAACATAAAGGAAACATGGAATCAAGTGACAATATGCTTTATAGTTAACTTTGAGTCTTATCTCAAGCCTTGGGGGCATGAAAAGGTAAAGGTAGAGGTATGATTTTCAGAAAAGAGACCTCACCTAAATCCATGTTCTGATTAGATTCGGTGTGGGAAGTGGGAAAGAAAGGTATAATAAATGATACAACTATTCTGTGAGTATAAAAATCAGTGCAGTAAAGCCTTGTTATCTTGTCGTTTATCTCCGAATGAAATGAATGTTTTCTTTTGTGTCACAAAAGTGTTCATAATCCAAGTCGACTTTCCTTTTCACATGGAATGGATAAATGAATACATTGCATTCTTCCACAGAGAAGGGATTGTATTGGATAAAAAGGTAATGACAAGAAGACAATCCCAAGTTGAAAAATGTCTTGTCACCTTTAGTTTTTATATCTGTCTCTCTCAGTCGGAGAGTCAGAGTTGCATTCAGTCACACCTAATCTTTAAAGGTTATTTTTACTATTATTCTTATCGTTATTATAATATTACCTTTACAATAATATTATATATTCATTATGTTTTTTTTACTTTGGTTGTTAATATCCATAAGTGCTAAGGTGCAGTCAGATATGATTTTAAAGATTAAAATAGCCAAGAGATATAGGTGAGTTGGGAATTGGGAATGGGAATAACCTTGAACATTTTTAATTTCGATAGGGACATAAAAAGGCTTGGTTTGAGGAGGAGAGAGCAATTGGATTTTTTTAACTTGTATGAATTACGGAATTGGATTTTGTTTTCCAGTTTAGTTATGATAGAATACTTTTTTATTAAAAGCTATTCATAAACTATGTGAAAAATATGAAAAAATGACTCATTTTATTATGATTCAGTAAGATACTTGAGACAGTGTTTTATGGTGCGGGGGAGTTGATTTGACAGTCATGTGGGTAATAATAACCGAAGGGTGCAGCTTAAGTAGCTTTACCAACGCGTTTGGTTAACAGAAAAATTAATTTAAAATTGTCTTACACTATTTTTTAAAGGGGGATATTATTGCTAAACCATAAAATACATTTATATTATTATTCTATCAAATTTATTTCAGTGTAATTCCAATTTTGCAGAGAACTCAATAAAGTATTCATTGTTTAACTCTATACATGCCTGCAAGTCTGAAACGATTCTTCATAAGAGAAAGTTTTCCTTGGAATTTCATACTTCATTTAGGAAAAATCTGCGGGATGAAAATTGATAGCAATTTACATAATGGGTAAATCTTTAAAGGCCGAGTTAATAAACTTTAAGAGATTCAGCTAAAGAATACATTTTTAAGATTATGCAAGGCATGTAAACTATTTTGTGCACCAAACCCAAATCTAATTTGCATTGTAATGTATAAAAAATATATTGAACCGATGAAAATTCACAAAATTTTGCATATTGCGATTGACGATGGCGAATACGCCTTTAGGTGGATTTACGATAAAGCATTAAGACAAAGAGAAGACTTGACTAGCTGCTATGAGGCTTTTACCCTGAATCTATTATTCATACCTATATATTATTATGATTAGGAATTTTCGTGGTGAATTCTTTTAAAACACCAAATATTTTAAACCATTTACCTGTAAACTCGTACTCATAACTTTCCAACGATAGAATCAGGTTGTCAAGTCTGCATTCAACTGATTTAAAAATCTCTTTAAAAATTTTTATTGAAAAAATGTAGATAATGGCTTTCTATAAAGATAAAGGCATCTCTCGTCAACGTTACAACTTAATTAAAATGTTTTTTACGACGCTCATAAATCCTCCGGTTTGGTTTAGTCTTTTAGTTGATTGAGATACATATTGATTATGGTCTAGAAATTTGAAGTCGGTCGGCAGATAATGTAGAGATATGGTAGGATATGATATGATAAGATAAACTATAGAAGCCCACCTAAGTAGCACACCTGAAAGAAATGAGCTTCAGTCTCATTTGATTGGAATTTAAACAAAAGCTACCTCCTTCAATCACTCATTTAAATATTCAAAAGCCATAAAAGTAATTTTTATGGGAAATAAAGGATAATTCGATGTACATGTTGTGCACCCGGTGGTGATGCTATTAATTTTGGATTTTGGATTTTAATGAACTTGCTTCTACTCTGGGATTTGCATAAATATATTTTAAAGTGTTTGAAGCACCGTTTCATATTTCTAGTGTTGTGTTAAAGTGAAAACAAAGGTTTATTAACATGTTTTGACATTTCCTTAGGGTTGAAGAGGAATTGGAATTATTTTCAGAGTATTATAAGACCTTTAGAAGTTTAAAGAGCAGGTGTGTCGTGTTTGTTGATCTTGATGTGTAGCAAAAGAATAGGGTGCTTTTTTATAGACGTTTCAGATACCCTTAGTCAATTTTAATGGCCTGCAAAGCATCCAAAAACGCTTTAAAACCCATTTTATACTCTTGCCTGTTTTTTAAAGTCTTACTTTACCTTTTTTAAGATTTACTGATAAAATCAAAGTATCTTTTGTCAAGCCAAGATATTACTTCGTCCTTCTCGTATTTCATGATACATTTGAAAAAATACTAGATACTAAATACTAGTATATTTAGGTACCACAAATTAAATAACCTGAAGTTAAGATAACATTATGTAACATAGGATATCACATCACAAGCATGAAGAGCACCTGAGGGAGTCAAGAACTCCATAAATGTAAAAGTGAAAATCTTAATGTTAATTGTTATAGGCCGGGTTTCCACTTCCAAACAATATAGAATGTATACCTACTTATTATCAAAAGAGTAGATTGCATAATTAATTGTTTTCCCATCACTAATAGAGTGAAAAGTATCTCATCTCATACATGGGGTTGTAATATTGGTCTGTCGGCATTTTAAAACATTAAAACATTAAAATTTCTCCTTGCAACAACAGCAAATCTTGTAAATATTGTCCATACCATAATGTTCTTGTTTCCTTTGTAAAGAATGTATCATTTGAATTTGGTTTTGCGAATTCTTGACTAACGATTCTATTCTTCTTTGATATGATTTACCTTTAACGAGTTTTAAAAAAGGTCTTTGTCCTAAGAGGAATTTATGATGTGTAATATTCATATATAATAATAGTTTTAAAAAGAATCAAACTATGAATGTAACTAATATCAAATGGATATTTATGACAAGATAATATTAGCATTGTACACAATATGACAGCGCATCTCCTGCGAAAGAATAGTGGAGTGTATTATGTATCGCATCTTCTTAAATAAAGTAATAAATGTTAACAGGATTAAGCCATTCACATTTAAATTATTTTTTTCAAAAGTCAAAAACAGCATCATCATAAATTTACTCCTATTATATTCCGTGTGGTTTATGACTTTAGTTTCATTTTCTATCCAAGAATGGAGTTTTTGAAATTTATTGTGACAGGAATTACATCCTATGAAACCATAACATAATATCTTTCTAGCATATTCATAATGGCTTGTGAGGTGTAAGTCAGATTCGAACACATTTAAGGGTACAACATAAACTATGTGCCGGATATTAAGAGAAAATGCAATTTACATAAGTAGTTAGTGAGTATTTTATGCTGTTTTGCTCTAAAACGCTTTAGAACACTTTTATACTGTTTTACATTTGATCAGCGTATTTGTCAAAAAATGTCATTGGACGCTTCAATTAAGCTCTTACTCCAAGTTAAAAAAATAGTTGGTACATTTTCAGCGTTTCAGCGACACAATCCAGTGTACAGGGTGTTGTCCAACAAAACCCCACGATTTCTTAAAAAAGGGTCTGAGACCTAATTTTCTGTCCCTATCTCATTTCCATTTCCACCCTCTAATTGTATGTTACTGATCCAAGATAAAGCTCTCTAAAGCTTACAACAATCGGAAAGTTAATGAGAAACGCTCATATATTTTTAAAATGCCATTAGAATCATTTACAAGTTAGATTGAACATGTACATGTACAAAAATTTCAGAATAATAATGACTTTCCTTCTTTGTGTTATGTTTATGTGAATGGAAACACTTTCTGACTTGTACATTTCTCGTTGTTATTCCTTCATTATTGTTGTTGTTGCTACTGATGAGCAGAACGATTTTTTATATATTCTTAAGCGAAGTAAGTAGCAAAAGTATGAACCAACTAGGAACATCTTTATTTGGGAATAAGTCGTTAGACACTGGTAGTAAAGTAGCATACATTGTTTTTTTTAAAGTTAGCCTATTAACACTTTACTTTATTGTGCGTGGCTCATTACGTTAGATTGTCATGCGATTTTTCTTCAATTGCATCATTTCAAAATGAGAAAAACTTAAGGTTCAGCGCAGCGTTGAAAGATGATGAGTATCCACAAGTGGATTGGTTTATTTCACAAAAATATAAAAATCATCTGTAATTTCACAAATAATAATTGGCTTCGCTAATCACGAAGCAGCATTGGTTGTAAAAATGTAACTTATAAAAGTTGCAAAATCACTAAATAATATGAAAAATGCTGTCCAAACAACCCCAACTAGACAGCCTTATTAATATTCTCATTATCGGCATGCTATTTGTCGTTATTGATTTATAACCCTACGCAAAAAAACCAAGCATAAAATGAATTGTTTTATTAACGTAACAAAATGAATCATTTACAATTTGCGAATTTTAATATACAAAACAAACGCCAATTTAAGGTTACCTTTTGTGGATTCAGAGGTTAGATAATTGGCTGCAGAAAAAAACCTATTATGGTTTAAATGGCTTATGTACGAGTACAGTCTGGAAATTACAAACAAATATCAAAACATCAAACAAGGCATAATAATCATTTTTATTTCATGGGATTTTCTCTAATTTTTTTCCAGTTTTTGAGCCTGTCTATCAAGTTGATTTAGATTAGAAGAAACTACATGCAAAAATTTAAAATACAATGCACAATAGAATACACAGATAATTATTAAGGTACCGTTCAGGTGTAATCTGAAAAAGCAGTCCCAGGTCATTAGTTGAGATTAGCAATGTATTAAAAAGAAAGAGAACAAGACAGTAATTAATTCATGAGTGTGATAAATGCCTCAGAGTCCTCAACCTTTGACCTAGTTGATGGTGTCAGAAACCTCAAAAAGTTTTGATAAGTTACCACCTTTTTATTACCCTTAATTATACACATCTGGCTCAAAATGTAATTAAGTGTCGTTACATTTTACATTCCATGTTGTTTGAATTGCTTACAGGCGAATAATATTTTGATTATCATTAATAAAACAAAGTTTAACTTATTCTGTCTGAAAACATTTCCCAATCTCAAGCAAATTCCATTGCATTTTTTTCTAACCAAAATCGTCCTTATCAACATTTTTTTCTTTATAAAAAGTGAACTTGAAATGTTTCTCTGGTAGATAATGAAACATTAGCCTTGGGCTTGACATTTTTGATGCAATTTAGCCTGATGAGAGAGTTTTTGTTTAAAAAAATGCTTTAATGTGCTAATGTGTTCATTGCAGGGTGAGAGGGTTTAATGAATATTATTAACATTAGGACTTTGATTAGCACTTGCGAGGGATGTTTGCATTATCATATTGCCACATAACTTCAGCACCTTTCAAAGTACAATTTTTCGTTTTTGATACAATTGAATCCTTGATGATCAATCTTATTCACACATTCAGACAATACATTTAACTTGACACTGGGCCAAATTGTAAAATGTTACTCGATGTAATGTTTACTTGAATGAAGCTTCTACAGACAACAGATACAACTACTGCAATATTCAATTGAAATCTTATCAAAAGAAGAAGAAACAGGTTGGAAGTTTAAAGAATATGTACTGTAGATATTAAGAGACATTAGTACATTTGTATATTGTACTTATCATCTGATATGAGAAACATCGAAACTAAAATCTACATAATTAACGAAAAAGTAACACAAACAACCCACGACCAAATTTAAAGGACAGAACAAAGTGAATAATAATATTTTATGTGTGCATACATTTATTATATGCATATCTTTTGTTTTTAAACCAGTGCCAATACTATTTTTCTTTAATTGTGTCTAGACAAATCAGAAATGAAAATTATATACTGTGTATTATGTATGCTTGGTGCAAGATTTGCAAAATTTGGTATTAATTTAATCATGCGTTTTTATTTGTGTGGAAGACAGGATCATGATAAATGTTTTTAAGAGATGAATCGATGAATGGATCAATTCATGAGGGACTGAGGACTTCCATTGATGAAGTTATGCTTTATGGGATGAGGTGTGTCTTCTAGTTGGTGATTTATCGTTAAATAGTTTAACAATAGGGACGAGTCTGCATTTGAATTTTCAACTGCAAATTAAAGAAGTTAAGAATTAAGAGGTTGTTGATCAGAATGAAAAAGGCATGTAAGATCCAGTATATCTTGTGATTGGAAATAAAGGAATTTAAATCTGAATTTTTTGAGAATCCACTAATTGTATACCATTTAGAGATTTAAAAAACACAATTGAGTAAAACAATCAAACTCGTTAAAAAGTTTGAATTTTTCATGAGAAATAATCAACTTCTTCCTGAATAAATAGATAGGCAAAGCATTATGCTAATATACAAATTGTAGAGTTTAAAAACCTTTACAGCTAGATGTATTTTTCTCATGTAAGCAAACCTTAAAATGGCTTCTTTTTTAAAAAAGTATGGAAAACAGTTTTTCAAAACGTTCAATAAAGAAGATTCAGACTGCAAACTAAACTACGAATTCATTTAAAAGAGTCACATTCTAAGTCGTTAGATTGCACTGCAGGTTTCTCAACGATAGTTAAAGTAAAAAGCCATTAGAATTTAATCTTTCAAGAAAATCAGCGAAGCGTGAGCTTGCCTGGAGCGTAAAGAAATAAATGTGGTTTCATGAGATTCAAGCTAATCGTTTGTCTTTTAATGCTAGAAAACTCAGGTAAGTTCCCATACCTGTCATATACCTTCCATAAGCAAATAATTCATTTACCTTCATGGCCAGACTTGTAAATTGTAAAATGTCCAAACTCATTTAAATTGACATTGAACTTTATAAATCTCTTGAATTATAATTGAAAAATTCCAAGAAAATGATTTTTCAAAAGTGCAAACAAACAGAAAATTAACGTTCGAGTACTAACAAATGTGCTAAGTAACTCAAATTGTGTTATATCTTAATTCAAGAAGTCGTGAGAAAGAAATACCTATGTGTGACTACACCAGGTGGTCAAGTTTCATACAAATAGACACCTTTATCTGCAACTTCACTTTGAAGTGAATTATGATTTATGATTTTTTTATCTTGTGAGCAGGAAGAAAGGTTTAAGAGTGAAAATTGTTTGTGTAAACTCTGTAAAACGATTAAAGTGTGTAATATTTATGGGATAGAAATGTAAATGTAATAAATATGCAATGAGTTTTCACACATTTCTTGTATCATATTTATTTCCATCATGATTACGGCTGTCGACTCAACGAATGCATGAACCGAATTGCAATTAATTTTTTATGTCTGAAATTATTCATGCGTAAATAATCACGTAAAATTTGTTGATTTCTGTTATAAAACTTAAAACAAATTGATTTCCGAAAATTTTGTCATGAAAGACCAAACTTTCTGAAATTTCATTACGTTCGTCTTTTTTCTGTCACCTTTCAGTTTCTTAAAATTTGGAATTCGTGCTTAATTAAAAAATTTAAACCGCAGTTCCAGAATTGTTCAATTAAATTACAATAAAAATCGTTTTTATGAGGTGTTGGTTATAAATTAAATTGTAAAAATTTACAAGTGCATTTAAACGTTTGTTTTAAACCATGAAGGATGAGTCATAATTTTACGTCACGTCCTCACCTTTATTTTATAATGCGTTAAAATGCAGCATGCATCTTCATTTCTCATAATCATTCACCACTTTACTTTACCCTCTTTGGAAACATAAGTGTGGAAGAAGAAAAACCACAAAGGAAATGGTAAAGAAAGTAAATCGTGGGAAGGTGTCAGTTTTTGGTAGGATTTTTCGTATCATCTTCACAGCTTTGAGGTTTTTACTTCAAAGATTAGCACTATTTCCTGAGACTATCTTGAAATTTGATTTATATCTTTGATTTTCGAATTAGAGTTCAAATCAAATAATTTAATTGAATGTTGGACATTTCTTTTATCTATGGATATTGGATAGATCAAAGACAGAGTTTTTAATTTTCATTAACATTTTTCAAACTTACAGATTTATTTTAAATTGTTATTTCAACTGATGCTTGGCACCGGAAAGTACAAAGTATTTTTTTTAAATTAAAAATAATGCACCTGCTTCTTATCATCATTTATTTACCACATTTTACTTTTACACAAGCAGCGAAACACATTCATCAAATTCCCAATTCGATACGGTTTTCATCGTAAATCTACCACCACAAGTGCGAATTTAAACGAACCTATTATGTTTTTGCTTAAAAAGTTTTCTTGACAATAACCTCATAAAGAAAGCATAATGCGTGTGACATGCAAACTGCACATAGCATTTCATACTGCTTTAAAAATAATTTTTAGCAACTTTAAAAATTTTTCTTTGTAATTTAAACCAAAAAGTCTCTGTTTGTCTGCTGGTCTGGTCGCAATCCCTTTCTGCAACTGCAGCCAAAGTATCTAAATTTATTTCCATATTTGCGGATCTGTGGTTTGAGTTGTCTCATAATTTGCAATTTTCCACAACCCCTTGATTACTCAATGAGGATAATATAAAACCTTAGTCTGATTTGGCTAACCACGTGAAAACGTATTGACAGGTGGACTTTGCTTCTTAATTTTATTTTATGCAAAAAGTGATGCCTTTATCGACTTAGCTGTATAATTTTATTTTTATTTTATACGATCATATTACTTCCTCAGGCCGTTTTTTAAATAAAAAAATGCATCGAAGTGTTCGTGCGATTAATCCCTAATACATTATTACGATTGTATTTTAATGATGTGAGATTTAAAAGAGGTAGTCTCTTAGCAAGCTTCTTATTTTCCTTATTGAAGCGTCCAGGTCTTAAGTATTTCTTTGTGGGATAAAATAAAATAATTATTCTTGTTTTTACTGCCGTATCAGATATCAAAGGGATGATCAAAATCACGTACAGGCAATAACTAATTTCCTATTCAGAACAACAACTACAGAATTTCTTTACATCATCTTGCTACTGACTTTCTGATTCTGATAGAAACTATAGACATTTGTCTTTTCGTCTATACCACAGGATTTGATTTCAAATTATAGGATTGTTCAGTATTAAGTCTACATGCCTGTACATGTGTGTGAAAGCTCTTTTAGCTTTAAAGTCCTCATGAGAATGTTTCTTTTGTTTTGCAGAGTTGCTATCCAACATCCGAAACATCTTGCGTTCGGGCACGCTTCATCTGATATCTGTATCACTTACGGTTGAAGAATCTACAGAAAAAGTAAGTATTTTTTGTCATTTGTTTTACACAAGGTTGGGAGGATGACAATGATAGTATTTATTATGTATACTTTTTGCAATCAAATTAAACTTTTCTATTTGCAATATTGCAACGTTTTTCTAAATAAGAAAATATTATGAAATAAGCTATCGACGACAATTAAATAAGCTTTAAAATGTAAAGGTTTTAATATCTTTATATGAGAAATATTAACTAAAATAAAATAAAAATGTCAGTATAGATCGATAGCTTGAAGACAGTAATAAATTAAATTCGATCCCTGTAATAAAATCAATCTAAACAACCCCTTTTTCTTCCTCGAAGAGTTCAAGTTTGTCCGAACATATCAATCAGAAAATGGGCACCCAACTTGGGTGACCCAAGCCAGTGTGAAAAAATCTTCGAACTGGATTTTGAATAAAATTTTAAAGAACCTTAGAAGGACTGCTATGCACTGACTACTTTATGTACAAATAATACTTGATGAAGCATTTGTTATCCCATCCGTAGCCTTTTTACTTTTACATATCGGTCCGTGTGATTAGTAAAACTTGACCAAGCCACTTTCCTCAGTTTGCTATATGCGAAGAGTAAATTCATCAAGAATCGAATGAACAACTTCACTTTTTGATATGAAAGAACTCCCTAGAACATAATATTGCATTGTGCTATTGTGCAGATTGAGATGATGATGATAATAAGAATTGATACCCAGAAGGAGTTCGAGAAGATTTTTCATATTCAAGTTCAACGTACTTTTTTCGCTTATTTGCTGTTTCGGAATGTTGCTCCTTATTAGTCTACTTGGGGTTGAATTTGATTCGCTAGCTTAGTTTGATGATTGTAAATAAAGTAAAAGTGCTTTGGCGAGATTCAATTTAAATTCAAGGGATAACGAGCATGTTTTTTGATCGGTAGGAAAATACTTACTCTAAAGCGGAACAGATTATAATAGTAACCGATGCAGAAAGGAAGTAAAGTTTGAAGATTTTGTAAATCGATTTTAATTTTTTGACGTTGTCTTTAATCGAGTCGGAATTTAATTTTTACTGTAACATATAAATCTCATAAAATTTCATGAACAAGACCGTAAACGGTGTTGTACACGATATCACAATTATTTTTTGATTTAGTTTAGGTTGACCGTTGAATTAGAAGGATTTAAATTAAATTACCCCATGGCCGAAGGAGCGCATACAAGACCAGCTGGGTTGTCAATCAGATAGACGTGCATTGTTGTCACACCAATACCGGCTGGATTAGCTTTGTCAAGAAGGCATTGAGATACTGGTTCTCCAACGATAATCTGTTAAAAAATTATGAAATTAATACCAGCATTCGAAATTTTAAATGACCATAGTTATTTATAAAATATAAGAAGGATTGCTCTTTACTCGTGACAACTTACTTTTACAACCTTGTCTGGAGGAAGTTCATATCTGAGTGAGTTGGACTTTCCAACGTGTTGGAATCCGAATCCAATAAGTTCGTTATCATTGTTGTACAAAAGGAAAGCGGGCAAAAGCGTGTCGCAATTGGTGTCTTGGAAATGTTCTTGGTCATACCAGTTGTGAGTTCCCATTCCGGGGAAGCACTTATTGTTACTCCATTTTTCTGTAAGAGCAATTGTACGGTTGTTTGGAACTTTGATAAGTTGAGATGGAGTGGTTCCATTTTGGAAAGAAAGGTTACTTCCTGTTCCGTTATTTGTTAAATCTGTTGCGGTTCTTCCGGTGGTGCAGATGGTTGCTAGAATAGACATTAATAAGAGATAATGCTCTGTTAAAAATCTGCAAAAGTGGACAGCAAAGTCTGCAAAAAATGGTAAACTTACCAGGATCAACAAAGTAAGCAGTAAGAGAGTAAACGTCATCTCCTCCAATTGTATTCCTTTGGAACATGGGGATTTCGTCAAACTTGTAGGTATTGTTTGGGTTAGCCTTAGCTTCACTAACTTTAATCTGTATTGAAATACAAAAATGCATTTTTTTAATTTATGCCCTTTTAATTCTTTAAAATGATTTTTGAATTTAAAACACTTGCTTACGTTCATTTGAATTCCAGCGACAATTCCATTAACATCTAACAAAACAGCCACAGCCGTGTCAAGGGTTCCGTTTGGATTTTTAAAAACGTAACGGAATCCATTGAACAAACCACCATTGTTACAAGAGGTACTAGCTTTAACCCAATTAGTGTCAACTGCCTCTTGAAGCGTTCGTGGAATTCCAGCGAATCCTTTGGCATTGACGAAAGGTACCCAATCAAAGTAACCATCTAAGGCGAAGGTGGCTAAAATTTTAATAAACGAATTAGAAACTTTGTTTTAAAATTTCCTTTAAATTAAAATAAATGTTGGAAATTACTTCTCAGCCCATTCCATTTTGGAGTGTTGTCGCTAGACCATGGCCACCACGACCACCAAGAAGCCTCGGTGGCAGCAACGCAAGCCAAAACGGTGAGAAAAATGGTGAACTTCATGATTCCAAAAGGATACTGCTGAAAATAGGGTTAACGCAAGCTTATTTATAATTTTACTTGTTTGCATACTTGGAATATTGAATTGAATAGGATAAAAACGATTTTTACTTCAGATCAGAGAGTTAAGATAAGAAATGAATAAGTTTCAAAAACTTCGTAGTTTCATTTTCCATTAATAACCTGAAAGTTCGGAGGTTAAATTGAGTCAAAGGGTTATCTACTAATCTACTATCTGGGAGTCTTTCCATAAATTCTATAAGGCGTATAGTAAGCGTAATTAGCCAGGGTTAGAAGGTCAGGTTAATGGCTCTCCTAAACTACTAAGAACGGTCTCAAAGTGTGCAAATTTGAGTTTTGCAATAAAAGATTAATCAAACTGATATATTTAAAAACATAGTGGCCTGATTGATTATGGAAAATAGCTGCTAACTGATTCTTAAAAAAAGAGCCCGAAAGATCAAACTATTCAACAATAAGTTGTATCTGTATCAATACTGAAATGTACAGTATGTTATATAATTGTAATATGTTGTAATTTATAAATTTTATCTCAATTTGCAGTTTTTTTATTGCCAATGTCAGGGTCATGGATGATACAGTGATACAGAAATGTCTCATTTGGCCGTGTATAAGCTCTAAAGTCGGTGTTTAAAGATAAGCTGAGGTCAAAGTATTTCTCAACGTGCTGATTTGACTTCAAATGTACCATAAAAATTGCAGAAACCTTCAATGAATAAGGCTACCTTTGATTGATAATTGTTTCACAAGATGTTTACATAAAGCTCATTAAGTGCCAATATATATTTAAATCCTTTGAATTAAATGAGTATATAATTTTGTATTTATATCTTTCAGTTGTTTCATCTTTTATCCCTTTATGACCTCTCGTAAGATGATCATTTTGCTTTTGTTTTGCTTATAATACATTCGTTATCTTATGTTGATTGATGATCTCAAATTTTTCTGCATTTAAACATTCAACTGAAGAAGCAATACTGACTTTGAATTATATTTACATTGTAATCAGTTAAAATGGACAGAATTCACTAGCGGAATACTTATAAATATCTTCAAAATTTGATATTACAGACATCAAGTATTGGTATTGGTTATTGATTGCATTAAAAGATTTTAAGAATTATGTGATAATTAAAGCGTTAATTGCAAATATACTATGATCTATGATGTACTATTACTTGCATGATCGCGAAATAATTTCATGGTAAAAGCTTTGGGTATATAGTTAAATAATTATATCGTTTAAGATTTATTTGCTTTATGTCCTAAGGTTGAACATTATTCCAGGTAAAATCAATTTTACCCTTGGATTTTGAGTAGGTACCTCGGTTTCAAACTGAAAAGGTAAACTGTATGATGAGTAAATCCAACTCAGTATTGAAAAAAGACTTTTTCAATATAAATTACAGTTGTATAAAATCTCCAAGCATCAAATTTGCTACACATATTATCAAAGCAGATTGCTGAGAGTTCTGTCTGATTGTTTTCGTACAGTCTACAACTTTTCTATTTTGGCCGTTTTAAAAGTAAAACATAAATTTTAAAATAAAAAAATGAAGACATATTTTACTACAATCTCTACGAAGGTAGTAGTTACGTTAGTAATTTTGGTCGAAATATCTTGTGCAAGTCCAATTCTTGTAAGTAAAATTACTTCAACCAATTGTAAATGTCGGTGTGCTTTTGAATTTTTTATTCTGAATTTTTAAAATATATTTTTCGAAACTTTGTGATCTTGTACAGAAAGGTCTTTTGAAAGGTCTGCAAGGCGAGGATCATGATTATCCACATCCACAGGACACATTTGAGGAAAGAAGCTTTGGGCAGTTTCCTCAACAGATCCTGAGCCCTTTTGAAGGGTTTTTTAATGGAATAAGTTATTTTTTCACGGGTGGTTGAAAGTTTTTCGTTTTGAAACTAATGATGATAGTGGTGAAATGTAAAGAAGATATTTTCCATTGTCTTTTAAACATACGTTCGATTAATTGCTATTTCTTACCTGTTCTACTTTAATACTTTTATTGGCTTACGATGTAAGATTAACAATGACAACTTTTTAAAAATAATAATTCACTAAGAACAATCTATAATAACTACCTAATGTTCTATATTGTGTTGAATACTTTTTTGTTATAAGCCCCAAATTTTTACTTCTGTTGTTGTCATTTCTAACGGTCATTATGATACATTTGTGGGAAAATGTGGAAAGTTTCCCAGCAAAAGGATAAAAATGGGAGTGGTAATGTGTAAATGGTATCTTGTTCTACGTAATAACTTTGGAGTTTAGTTCGGGTAAATATACCACGAAAATTGTCTAATGTTTCTGTTCTCAAAATTACATCTAATTTTGTATTTTCTTGGTAGTGTTGTTTTAGGTAGAAAATTATAGCTCAAAATAAAAAAAGTATTATAATATGAATGTCTCACATAAGTCATCTTTCTTCTTGAAAGCAATTTGCGGTTGGCCTTGCTTAGCCTGGGTCTCCGATCCTTAAAAGTCCAATCCTTATCATATATACCATCATCATAACTTAAACTACTTGTATATTAGATGGGTATTTTATTTTACTTTTCAAAAAAAGATATCTCAATGAAGGGTTAGAAAACCGTAGCTAAAGGTTAAATTTACATGTTAACCCGTATGTCCTGCTAACAATACAGCTAGTCAAGCTAAACGCATACGAACGTGATATTGTTTTTCGAAACGAAATTGAATTATTAAAATCCTAAAGTTTAGAGCATTCGTCAGACTGAACTTCGTGTTTGAAGGTTTTAAACTCTAAACTCTGTATTTGAAAATACATGCATAATGACTTTTATAAAAAGTCTACTGTGTAATATCAAATGTCTGGAGCATTTTTAAAGCAGAAAAGCATTCTAAAATCTGTGAAATATTTCTAACAGGCCAAGTCAAAAACGTCCTCTGTAAACGTCAAATACAGATTCTCAGCAAATCTTTTACACTAAAGTTATTCACCTTAGTAATTTCACTTAATTACCACTATACAAATATTTATTTTCCCAAAAAATAGTCTAAAATGGGTAATCCCCTTTAATTTATACCTTAGGTTTATAGTTTCCTCTCAATTTCTCAAAATATTTAATACCATGGTTGGTCGAATGTACCCAAGACGAATGATAATGATTAGCGAATTCTGGTACAGGGAAATGCTAGAAATCATTTGTTGATTTATGAGTTCTCACAGGAACGCCCATTCTTTCTCTTTCTTTATTCTGTACTTTTTGATTTTGATAAATCTACTAGACTGCTTGTTGGCTTGGAATATTCTTCTATTTAATTGAAATAAAATGTACCTGTATTTTATATTCGACATTCGACGGACACCACCACAATGTATGAAACTGTTCATAAACCAACTGCAAGATTATGAGACATTGCATTTGTTTTTGCGTTTAGGAGACAATCTGTCGACTTGAGATAATTTTAAGGGTTTTTTGGTCCAGAATTCTATTCATATTAATTTATACCCAAGAGCTCATAAATTTAATATGAGTCTAGATAAAAGCACAAAATGATCAAAATCACGCCTTAAATTTATGTAAAATTCCACATCATTCTGTAAAATATAACCCAATGTCAATGTCAGTAGTTCAATTCAAGTTCAGTTCACCCATTGGATTATTAGCCGAAGCAGCAGACCAGATCCAGATATTGAGTGAGTTTACATGTTAACAACTTTTGATATTTAGTTAGTTAGCAGCTCCAGTAGGGAATTACATGAATTGGGACTTGTTCATTTTATCAGCCCCATTTAATCTCTCTGTTTCTCAGCTCATCAAATTATGGTTGAGTCCATTAGCAGCATTTTCTGCTATTCACATCCACCGCTGCTACCATCTTATCATTTGGCTAATGGATATTTCAATTTTCACATTTTTCACATGGTTTTTGTTCTACTTTCAACCAAAATATCATTATCTACAAGTCAGTAGTTTGATTTCCTGAGGATAAGGAATTTTAAAATTTGTATGCGGCATCATTCTCCCTGAGGAAGACAAAATGGAATAATATGTGAATTTTATTCAGGAATTTGATAAAAACGTATGAAATGAGGTGCGATGAATCTTTGACAAGTCGAATGTAATCGTAAAACTTCAAATGGGATACACATTATTGCTGGAGAATACAAGAGACAGGAATATAAAATTCCACGTTTTTGAGAACTTATACCTGTTTTATTACCTAAGACTTGACAGTTGATAGTCTTGTTTGAATAATGGAGTGAAACCTCAGAGAGTCAATTAGCATTTATGACCCTTTTATGGCTTAATTAATTTTCAAGAAGGTGCTGCATATCAAAACTAATGAACATGGCTGACTGATTGTTACCCAGGCAGTAGGTATTATATGTAGATGTAGAAGCAGGCTGAAGATGAAAAGGCAGTGGCAATTAATTTAAATAGATAGTTTTATAATATACTCTTGCTTGATGTATCACTCTTTGTTTTGTTGAGTATAAATCTTGATGTGTTTTCATTGTTTGCAAAAACAGTCCATTGTTTAGGACGTATAATATTGGACCAATTGGTGTTGCAGATATTAGCTTTATAAAGCAATATATTTTTATTATACTATGTGTCAAGTAATAAATAACTAGCTTTTGATGACCGTGTTTACTTTTACTATTCCAGTTTGGATCGGGATGGTAAGTTCCGATGTTTTTAAAATCGCCAACTTTTGCGTTAAAATTTTTTTATTATTTTAAAAATGCATGGCCTTTTCACCTAATTAAGTTCTTTTTGTTTTCTGACTTTGTTTCTCAAACCTAAATTAGTATAGGGTAAAAACTTTGTTTTAAAACAAAAGTGATCTCATCAACCTAGAACAGAGCAAATTGCTAAAGTATGTTATACCTTAATTTTATTAAAAAGGTACGATATTTCAATAGTGTATAGAGGAATATGATATCATCATTCTAGGAAAGTATTTACTAAACAGCCTGACGATGGACAACGACTCCTTCCACCTTTTCGCCTCCAGAAGATTAGTTTAGTTTTAGTTTTGAGATGATGTGTTAAACATGGATGGAAATATAGAAGTGCTAAATCGGAATGGAATCTTGTGAGGTCCTCAGGCATTATGATTTATGTTTGAGATGAAAGGTGAGATTTTAAAGACAAATGGAAGTTTGAGCCTTGTGGGTGGACTGGACTACGAATCATATTTCGGAGTAGAAAATCTTGATTGACGTGATTGTGATTAGCGAGAAACCTCAACGCATTCCAAACCATGCCCTTAAATAGAGTAAATTTTAACTTTACTATAGTTTAATTGTCAGGCTGAAGTTAATCCTAATCAATCATTGTAGATCATTGGTTATCTTGTATCAGGTGATCAGGTCAGAATGTTGAAAACTAAAGATAACTTGCGTGTTAATCCGGATGTATAAGAATTATTCTTGTAATAATTAACATTTCTTGTATACTACTTGAATTTAATATTTACAATCTTTAAAAGCTAATTCAAAATCGGACCACGAGACGATTATGGGTTTCCTAAAATTGCATTCGATAACTGATTGAAAATATCATATGATTTAAACTTCGATGACAATATGTATTAAAATAATTGGTAGCCTCGGGGTTTTACTTATTTACTGAAATCAGGTATGACTAATGCTCATTGTAATCATTCTTATATTCTTTAATAGTGGCAACAAATTTTTTTGAAACTGCTTAAATAGAGTTAGCCGAAGGGTCTAAAGTTGCATAAAAATAATCGTTATTTTGTTTTTGGTTAATTTATCATCCCACACAATAACTGTAAAATGCAGCGAATGTGCCTTTTTACAAGAATGAATTATGGCTTAGCAATTTCTTCAGCTAGAAAATTTCCAACTTCTTCATTAGTGACATCAGCAAATACTCCTGGAAAATCGGCAAGACCACATGGCATAACTGGTCCCCATGAAACGATTCCAGTTAGTTCGGGAGTTACACCATCCTCAAAGCAGACAAGTGGGCCTAGGCATTTATAAAATTAGGATGCATTCTTTTCTATAAATGGTCAATTCAGATATATATAAATCTTGTTTACCTCCAGAGTCTCCACTGCAAGATCCATGTCCATCTTCAGATGGGTTTCCAGCACAAATCATACTCTCATCAACCTCCTTTTGATCAGCATAAGCTGCTTTGCAATCTTCCCATGGATAAATCCATAAATTAACTTTTTGCAAAACGTCTGGAAGTGGGTAGCTCACACCATCAGGGGCACTTGAGCCCCAACCGGTATTGATACATGAAGTGTTTGTTGGAACGGGCTTTCCTACTGGACGTAATGCAATTGGTTGAACCCACTCTGTCCATTCAAGTGGCTCTGCAAGCGTTATGACACCGGCATCGTGGGTACTGGTGTCCCTGATTTTAATAATTTAAAGCTTATTTTTTATTTACTGTTTTATAAATCTACATTGAAATTATCTTAAAGAGGTAATGTTTACCTACCGATTGTACAAAGGATGCATTACTGAACTCTTAAGAGCTCGATATTGTTGTGTTGTCTCATTGACTTTCATATTGTTTGCTCCTGCCAAAACCTCCATAAATATTATAGGAATATCTCGTAAGCAATGGGCAGCTGTAACCACATGAGTAGCATCTACGATAAATCCACCACAAAAATGCATATTTAGGGAAACATTGTTGGCTTCCCACACTTTTATCGAAACTTGATAAGGAAATTCTCCTACTGAGACGTTGTCCCCTCCAACAATTAACGGTTGTCCGATTGAGGGAGGATTATATGCCGCTGCAAAATTTTTAAAATGTTATTTATATAGATGAATGATTAATTATTTCATAATCTTTAGTTTAAACTTCATAGAAAATTTACCAGCAGAAACGGCTCCAAAACTGACCAAAATGGCCAAACTAACAATTGCTCGTAAATTTGACATGATTATGATAAGGCCAGAAATTGCAATGGAGCGAATTCTGAAATAGTCAAATCATTTACTAAATTTAATTTGATTAAGTTACCTTCAGCCAACACTGTTTAGTTACAAATCCGATGTCCTTATCTGACAGTTTCAGAGTTTCATTTAATATAGTGTGTATGAAATGATTTTTATTCAAGTTCAAATCTTCAAGTATTTGTGACAAAGATAAGATAAATAATTTATTTCAAGTTTGAAAGGTTATTTTTAGTTTAATAAACTAAACGCGAATTCAATTGTTTCTTATCATTCCAACCTACCAATTTAATTTATAAGCATAATTTTGTAAAGTCAATAGCTCTAAATATTTTATCAAAAGATCAGAAACCTCATCTCATAATCTCATCACAAGTTCCTAAAAAGAGGTCTCTCCCCGGAAATAATAATAATCTGTTGCCAAAATTGCTTTTATTTCTCAAACTATTAGCAAACCCACTTAATGCAGCTTATCAATTAGAAAGCATAATCCCTTGAATAATTTTGATCCATCAAGATTAAATCTAAAAAGGAGACAATGTAAATTTTATATAGCATTTTCCGCAAACAATGTAATGCATACAACCTAACTAGTAAGTGGATTGTAACAAACCTTAATCTGATAATTGACTCGGGAGGAATCTGCTTATCCAAAATTGGTCATTGTTTAGCAAATCACGAACACGATACAGAGATCAGAAAGTAACATGAGCATACCATCAAAGTGATCATCATCATCAAATCCTTCGTAATAAACAAACCAAAAACTATAGTATTTTATTGTGGTGTGTCTTTTTAAAACAGAAACACAATATCATACAATACTCATACATACACATCACATCACCATAATATAAAACCTTAACTTTTTTCTTAATATTTATTGTGCATAACTTCCATAATTTTACAACTCGTTGCGATTTGCCTGGCTTGGCTTGGCTTGGCTAACCAAGTTGTTGTTTTTATCATTTGTCATGCTAAATAATAACATGGTTAATTTAATATCTGTCTTACGCAATTTCTCACACATAAATGTCATTTGTTATCAGTGAATGAAACGTGTGTGAGAGTATACTAGAATTTACTGACGGTGGGATTTAATTATTTAAAATTATGCTTAAGACTTTTATTATTGGTAATGACATTTTTGTTCTCTTATAACTCCACATGGGGCATTTCCGCTCGTCTGTCTAAGTCCAAGCTAAGCATGCAGTTTCATTGAAAAGTTGTAAAAACATTTGTTCATCATTTACTTGCTTGTTCTTCAATTTAAGTTTGGATTAGTGTTTTTTTCTGAAAAACAATCTATCCATCTGCCAGAGGAAGTAATCGATGCATAGGAAGAGTGAACAGTAATAATAACTTCATAGGCGAGTAAGTGCGGATTATTATTGGAGTGTAATTTTCCATTTTTTACATAATATTTCTCGGGAAACTCCAGCAAAATGAAGGGAGATAGAAGGTAGAAATCTCTAAATGAAGGTCGATATTTTCTACCGGTCTGACATAGCGTTATTGTATTTCGTATTGTATTCTTTGAGCAATTTAGAACTCAACATTGCACCTGTTTCCTCTGCTCGAGCAATCATACGGAACTGGAAAACGAGGCTTTTGTTTCCTTCCAAAGTTAATCTATTGTTACTTAACAATATGAAAAGAAATAGTTTAAAACTTTAAAAGGGAAATGCAATGCACGTCACTCAGATGCATGCAGAACTTTTGAGAGATTCTATGCTATTAGTAACAGTGTTTTAGTCTGAGAGTAATGGTCATTACCATTTATATTTTTATACAGCTTTATTAGGATTCTTAATTCTTGGAGGATTGAGATTTTTTACAGTAGATGCATTTTTCAATTTAGAGAAATTCAAGCTTTTCTTAGGGAAAGACTTGTGATTTGAAATCTCATCCGTCTCATCTTTATGCATGGGTGATGGGGTTAATAATAACTTTGTGTTTAGAAAGAATCAAAATTCAGAAACATGGATTGTCTCTCCACCCATCGTCTTTCGTCTTGAATTTTGAAATACTTTTTAAGAGAATACGTAGGTACTTTGACTTTAAAATTTAAAGTTCATTTAAACAATTGTATACAAACCTGGTAATGAAGTTCACATCTAATTTATTGTTTGACATACCTTTGTCTGTTACCTATAAAAGGTCGTATCTCATCATGCAATAGGATTAAGAAACAGTTTAAAAGTTGACTAATCTCAAGTTCAATGCTTTAGTTAAAAAGCTTTCACTGCAACATTGAATGAAATTCTAAGACTTCAATACATTTGTCTTCAAAACATTTATGCGCATGCTAAATATAGTACGAATTTAAATAAATTTAATTAAAATACACATAGTCGGGTCACAAAGTCGCAAACTCGATCATTGTTTTTAATTCGCATAAAAACTAATCCGAGGATTCAAAGCATGTATACATCCTAAAACAAGTGAATCCAGCTAATAAGCTATTTAATCCTTAATCCCTAACACAAATCCAGAATCCCATAAATTACCTGTCTAGACCTTTAGAAAATCCCCACTGACTCAATTCTATCGGAACAAAAAGAATGTTAATGAAGAATAATAATCTCAACTCCTCCTTAGAACTTATTAGGGTCAATCTGTAAAATATTGTTATTGCCCCCAGTCAGTCAGTCAATGCACTGGATTACTTTACCATCTTTAACTTATTATCAGCTTTGCCTCATTCCCATCCCGAACGTTCACTTTTTTATCGGAGCCACAAGTAATTTACAAACATAATAGCCCCTAACCTAACGTATGTACATGAGATTTGTTCATAATGATCGTGATCCATTTGTATTCTTTTAGGAGGTATTAAATAGATCCCCTGTGTGTTTAAATACTTCAAAAGCATAACGACTTTCAACGGCTTACATTTATTTTGAACTCAATAAAGCATTAGACAAATTAACCCTTTAAATAATTTTCGTTTTGATTCAGCCCACGTTTACCGGATCATTTACTAAAAGCACTGTAAGTTGTATTAGTTGTGAAGTAAAACTCAAAGGGAGTAAAAAACCTAGACGTTAGGAGGATTATATTTCAGTAAACAAGAACAAGAGTCCTTATAAAAAATGAAATGAGCGGTTTTTAAAATAATAATAATAAAAGTTAACCCTGTATTTTATCATGTCATGACCATGTACAACCTAAAGGCACTTGCTCAATTCTTTATTATTAATACGTCTAAAAATCCAGCCCTTAAAGTTCGTCTATAGCGTAATCCTTGTCTGAAGATTTTAAGCAAGTTTTTTAAAAATACAACGTCACTTCGTTACAACTTCTCGAGTAATATTTTGGTATGCACAAGGAATACAAATCTTTTAAATTAGCCAACCCTTACGTACCCTCATGGTAAAGAGTTATTCTTCATTTTTTTCAGGATCTCTGACAGATTCCCATGCTTGTCCGTAGGGAAGAAACATTATAATAATAATGATAGAAGTAATATGTAATAATGAAGTGCATCATAATAACTTTGAGATTCCACAAGGGCAGGTTGTCTTAATATAGCCCTTAGATATATTAGAAAGGGTAAAGTTGAAGTTGGAATTAGATGACCTTAACCTCAAGGGGTTTGTCAGTGGGTGTGGGATCACTCGTAATTTCTTCCTTAAGATTTTTTACCTCTGTTCTCTACAACTTGGCATGGGTGGCCTCCTGGCCTAGTCGGCTTTTCTTGAGGAAGTTGAACTTTTAGATTGGAGATTGTATTCGGGCCAAGCCAAGCCCTTGGGTTCCTATCATGATCTTGGATTTGTGAAGAAAGCTTATATTTTTTAATAGACAACTAGAAAACATGATCGTTTTATTTTTTAAGTTAAAATGATTATAATTGTAGAAAGTAGCGATGAGATTTTTCAGAAAAATGTGATTCCATTATTCTGAAAGATTTGTTATAAAAGCACCCAACTGATCTATGAAAATTTCTTATATTGGTATTATTCTTCATAAGCATATCTCTCGTCTCCAATGTTTGATGAACTTTACTAAAAGTCTAAGCATTTTATATAAAAATATGAATCAAAACCTTGTACAAAAAATAAAATGCTGATGCTGTCATATTTTATTTATAGGTTCTAAAGATAAGTTTCAAGAGGTAAAAAGAAGCATACAATCCCAACTAATAATGTTTTTCTCTGATTTTATTTCAGATTTTTAAATATTCGGATCCTCCAATTGAGCACGGTCGGATACACCTGTTTAAGAAAGAAGATTCCTTTAAGCTTATATTAATGCTTCGGTGTTTAATAAGCTCTTCTTGATCAAAAGGTAAGGGAAGATACTTTAAATAACCAGTCAGTCGCCTTTGAACAAAAGCCGTCATTTTCATTATTACATTGAACCGACAGAAAAAAAGTAGTGTCTATCCTTTCTCTTTGCTTTATTGTTATTATTGAGCTTAAATAATGTTCGATGTTCAACCCTTTCTGGATATACTGCTTTTTATTCCCCGTGCTTATTAAAGGAAACAAAATATACCGTAATTATCAACAGAGAAAACATGCATAGCTTAATAATTTTTTATTGCGTAAGATCGAGCCGTTGCAACTTGGTTGCACTTGCCACTTGTATGCTTGCAGGTGTTTTGTTTTAATTCTTTTTTTCATCCCTTACTCGGTACTTGATTTACCCTCAAGTAAAATTGAAATTCTTAACAATAACTAACTGAAGAAAAAAATTACAAAGAAATTTACAAATTTCTTTCTAAGTTTGAGGCTAAATATTTTTCTCTACTCTCCTAAAGGCAGTATTTCTGTAAGAAAACAATTAAATATGAAAACTGAAAATGAATATTCGTAAATCAGAAGGATTTGTTCATTTTTGGACATCAACTTCCCCTTTAACACTGTTGCGATGGACACTACCAACACACAACAGGGCTCGATCCTAGTCAACTACCCGTCGCTAGTGGAACCCGAATTTG
>JAQFZZ010000088.1:0-34424 GCA_034696405.1 Isotoma caerulea | reverse complement strand
CAGCTGAGTTCTGTTACTCTTTGTTGAAAAAAGCAATGCAAAAAGCTAAAGTGGAGTTCCAGTGTGAAATCGTTGGAATTGTCACAGACAATTGCAGTACTATGTTAGCAATGCAAAAACTAGTTCGCAGTGATTTTACAGACATTGTTACTTATGGCTGCAATTCACATCTAACAAATCTACTTGGGGAACATTTTACACCTTCTGAACTAAAAACAAAGGTCAATACTGTTCAAGTATTTATGAGAAACCATCACTTCACAACTGCTTGTTTGAAAACTTTAAAAGCGTTACGCCCTGTCCTTTCTGGGTGGACAGGATGGAATTTGCAAGTCGATTCATTCTAAATATTTAGAAGTTGCAAGAAATATGAAAACTTGCAATGCGCACGATAAACGGAAGCTAGAAGAAGTACTGGACATATTGAATTACCCTTCTGTCTATTTTTCATTGAATGATGCAATCAAAACCCTTAAGCCAATTGCTTCTGCATTGGATGATGTAAGTTATTAGTTGTGCTATTGGTTGACTTTTAGCTTAGTTTGTTTTTGGTACGGCATTAAATGAACAATTCCTTGTCTACTTTCAGTTACAAGGAGATAAATCAACAGTGGCTGACGCTACAAAGTGGTGGTTTTGGCTGTGTCATGAGCTACCACAAAACATTGTCAACAGTGAATATTTCAAAAAGCAGAAACGATTGGGACTCACATCGGAGGCGTTGGCTGCATACATTCTGCACCCTAAATATAAAGGTGAACTCATTTAGTTAATAATTTCGGTGTTGAATTAAAACGCTAACTAAGTACAGATAAAATAAGTTTGATTTGATTCGCAGGCGAAGGACTTTCTACAAAATTGAAAAATCTTGGATTAAATTGGCTTAAAATTAAAAATCCTTTATACATTGTCTTCGCCGCTGAAATGCATAACGCTGAATCCGGATATTTTGACGAAGGTTTTGGCGGAGAGAAAGTATGCGAAAGGATGGATCCAGCTCAATGGTGGAAGTCTGCAGCAACTTCCAATATCCCAAAAGAAATGATAGACTTGGCTACTTCCCTTTTCGTTCTTCCTGCAAGCCCTGGTAGCAATAAGCATTGTTTTGTAGCTCTGGGAAATATTATGACGAAACAGAGAAATCGTCTCAGTTTGGAACAAAATAAGAAACCAAGTTATTCTTAGTTAAAAAACGTGTAAATGAAATTAAAAATAAAATGTAATCTTAAACGTGTAAAGCTTATGATTGGTTAGCCACTAAATCTGAACACTTTGTCATGGAAATATCAAGACAATGCCGTTGATTGGTGACAAAAAATGGTGAATAAACAGTTTAACCGAATAATTACAAAATCAAGAATAAGTTTTAAAAATTGATTGGTATTAGAATATGCAGTGATTGGTTAAAACCATAGAAATAAAACCAAAATGAGACATCTTTTGACCTGGAAGAAGTATACATATGTAAACACCATCATGATGCATAACCTTACCTCACAAAAACGGCATTCTCTATTTAATTTTAGCTCAGTTAATTAAAAACATGGATGAATTGAAGCATTTAAATAATTCTGGTGTAATTTTAATAAAACCCAATTTATCACAGTTTGTCACAGTAATCAGTGAGTGATTTAAACCGGTTAAAACCAGTTTATCCCACCTATTAATCACAGTGTGAAAATCACATCCAAAACCCTGGGTGACCCCCACTGGTTTTTAATTAATTTATCAAAATCACCTGGATTGGCTGATTTTTTGTTTTGGGGTTAATAAAGGCCTAATATGGATAAATAGGAAATTTTTTGAAATTTATGAATATTTAAGGACCCTATAGCGTGACTACTACTGGTTTTTAAGAAACTTATCAAAATCACCTGAATTGGCTGATTTTTGGTATGGGGGTTAATAAAGGCCTAATATGGATAAATAGGAAATTTTTTTGAAATTTATGAATATTTGAGGACCTTATAGGCTGACCCCTACTGGTTTTTAGGGGATTCATCAAAATCACCCAAATTGGGTGATTTTTGGTATGGGGGCTAATAAAGGCTTAATGTAGTTAAAAATGAAATATTTTTGAAATTTATAAATATGTAAAGACCCGATATAGGGTGACCCATGCGGGTTTTATCAAAATCACCCACATTGGCTGATTTTTGGTAAGGGGGCTAATAAAGGCTTAATATGGACAAGTATGAATTTTATTTTGAAATTTATTAAAGGACCCTTTAGGGTGACCCAAGCGGGTTTTACAAAAATCACCCGAATTATCTGATTTTCGGCATGAAGGCAGGTAATTGGTAGTTATAGTAGAATTTTAATTGTTTTTGACATTTTATAAGCATGTATGGACCCTTAAGGGTGACCCATGTGGGTTTTTAAAAAGTCGTGTAATTATGTTAATTTTTGGTTTGAGTTGAGATTAGAAAATAATATTTTATGAGTAGGGTATAAAAAATGTACTGTAAAATATGTAATGTAAAAAAGGTACACCGATTGGTGAAAAATACAACACATCTAGCTCGGGCTATGCGAAGCTGCACTGGAGGTTTTTTACATTTTATTGCAGCAAATATTGATCATACAAATCCAGATGGCTTTGTATTAAAGTGTTAATTCCTTCATTAATGCTAAATTCAGTCATGGATGGTAAAAAATATTTGTGATGAATTATTTGATCAGCAAGTAGACCCCAGTTAATTGTGTTAAAGTTACGAGAATGAATTACAATTTTTGGACTTTAGTGGCAAGTAGAGGATCTAGTAATAGATTATTCTTTAATACTAGTTGTAGCCAAAGAATAAATCACTCGCTTTTCTTCTTCAGAAATTGGATTTCACTAGGGACTGGAGTTCCTTTGGACACCCAAGATGGTCCTTGCCACCAGAATTTTGTGGTCTATTAGTCCTTTCACGTCCAAACCTCGGGTTGCACAGTCTGCTGGGTTGTCTTCACAAGGTACATGTCCCAGTGTTCAATAGAGATTCGATTTTGAATTTTTGTGACCCTATTGGCCACGAAGGTCTTCCATCGAGAAGGATGAGCACGAATCCATCCAAGAATGTCGGTAGAATCGGTCCACGCACTAATGCTTTGGAAAGGAATTCGCATGGCTGATTGAACTTTTATAATAAGTTCAGCGAGTAAAAGGGCTCCGCATAATTCAAGTCGTTGTAAAGACATTTGCTTGATGGGGGCTACTCGGGTTTTTGAGTTGATGAGTGAAACTTTGGTAGAGGTTCCATTGTAGACACAAAAATAGGTGACAGCAGCGTAAGCTCGTTCTGAAGCGTCACAAAATCCAGCCAAATGAATCACTTGCTGATAAGGTTGAGGTTGGTACAATTGTTGAATTAATGAACTTGAAGAGGGGTCGATCCAACTTGTGTGGATACTCTTTTGATAACCATAGTCCCTAGGAATCCGCAATGAGTTAAAAAAATCTTCTTTGAAGTTTTGCCACTGCTCGGTGATGCAAGGAAATAAAGAGTCATCCTATACGATATCTTGTTTCCAAATGTCTTGCATTAAGATTTTTGGCTTAATGACGACAGGAGACATTAATCCACTTGGGTCGAAAACTTTGGCAATCTCGGATAGTACTGCTCGCTTTGTTTCTGTTTGGTTGGAAGTAGAAATAGGATTAATTTTGAATACAATTTCATCTGACATGGTATTCCAACCAATGCCAAGAGTCTTTATTGTGTTGTCGGGAATATCAAATGATAAAAGTGAAACAGTTTCACGAAGTTCAGAAGGAATGGAATCCAGTACTGCTTGTGAGTTGGATGACCATTTCCTTAGTTCCATTCCACCTCTCTTGAATAATTCAATGAGTTGATGCTGAATTTCAAGGGCTTCATCTTCATCGGCTGCGCCTGAAAGAAAATCGTCGACATAAATATCTCAGCTGGCAACTTCGGATGCTAAAGGCAAATTGTCCCTTTCTAATTCAGCGAGTTCATTGAAAACTCGAGTTGCTAGGTAAGGAGCGGCGGCGGTACCATAAGTGACGGTACAAAGTGCATAGTGTTTGAGAGGAAGTGATGGATCTTCTCTCCATTCTTTGAATGTTTTGATGTTCGGGAGCAACGAGAATCTGTCGGTACATTTTTGCTGTGTCCGCAGTAAATGCAATCTTGTGCAACCGGAATCGCATGAGAATGTCAGCTAAGTTATCTTGAACTGAGGGTCCAACCATCATGGTGTCGTTCAAAGAAATTCCGTTATCAGTGTCCATAGAGGCGTTGACTACAACACGGAACTTGGTGGTAGTACTTGTTTCCTTTAAAACATAATGATGAGAAAAATAGGAGTGAAGCATACCATCTGGAATATAAGGAGACACTTGCTTCATATGACCGAGTTCTTCATATTCACGCATGTATTTTATGTTTTCCTTTTTGTATTTAGGTTGAGATGTAAGTCGTTTCTCGAGGGGCTTAAAACATCTGATTGCCTTCGGAAGCGATGCGCCAAGTACTGGTTCAAGGGTCTTCAGAGGAAGCTTGACAATGAATCTTTCTGAATTGTCTCGTGTGTAGGTAGATTTGAAGTGAAACCCGCATGCTTCTTCCTCCGGGGTAAGAGTCATCTTAAATGGAACCGTCTCGATTTTCCAAAATATTCTAAGAAGCCCATCCAAATGTTCATCTTCAACGTTAACTTGTTTGGATTGTACAGGTGTGGTCACGGTGTGGTGCGAATAGTGTGACTTCAGTGAGATATTAAATTCGGATCCACAACCAACGAGCCAACCAAGGGATGAATTTATTCCGACTGGGGCGTTCTACGGTCCAATTTTCTTACCATTTTGCAGTATGGAAAAGAAGACATCAGCACCTACGAGAATATCAACAGAATTAGATTTAAAATATTGAGGATCAGCTAATTGGAGATTTTGAAGATGCTTCCATTTAGGATCCAAAGTTGTATGTGGTAAGTTTCCAGTAATTTTCTTCACAACATGTGCTGAAATTGTGAATGATGCATGAGGGTTGAAATGAGGGCTGATCTTAAGAGTCACTGTTCCTCGTGTTTTTGCAACTGACTCTCCTCCTAATCCTTTGATAGAGGCTGAGTATTTTCGTCGAGGGAGACTTAGTTGCTTGACACAGGGTTCTTCAACTAGATGCTGATTGGAGCCGTTGTCCAAAAACAATCTGCGAAGTTGTTGAATCCCTTTTCCATCTTCAACGAAAACCATTGCGGTTGCAAAAATGGGACTGAACGGCTGTGAAGAATTTCCGGGTTCTTGTTGATTGCACACTTGATGCTGTGAGATCAGTGGAGGAGAATAAGGTTGCTGCTGAGAGCTGCCACTCGAACTGCCTTCTTTGTGCTGGGTGACCAGAGTAGTTGAGACTGGCGATGAAACTAATGAGCTATCTTCACTACCTGGTTTCAGTAGTAGATGCATCTTCGTTTCTGGTTCGGTTGTGCGTTCTGCACTTTTAGAGAAGTGAAGTAACGTGTGGTCTTTCTTCTTGCAGATGCGGCATGTGAAGGAACTGGTACAGGCTGCTTGTTGATGAGTATCACCAAGGCAATTGTTGCAGAGATGTGACTTTTTGACCACGTCAATTCTTTCAGAGACAGACATTGAGTAGAACTTTTTACATTTGAATACTGGATTAGATTCCGAACATACCTTACACTCCTTTTGAATGGATGTGTGATGGGATACATTCCTTTGACCTTGTTGTTTTGGTGTGTCACCTGTAAGTCCTCCAGCTGTCATAGCCCTCGCACGTTGCTCTAGGAATTCCCACATGAGAGTTGGAACAGCGCTGCTCGTGAGTGCTTGCTCCCATAACTGCTTCGAAGTTGGGTCAAGCTTTTTAAGTAAGATGAACATCATCACAGCATCGTATTTGTCTCCAGGTTGAAGTACGTCGACGAGCCTGAGACATTCGCGAGTTGAGTCGACAAGGTGTCGAGTTGATGACGCTTGATTCCCTTGTAGGTTTGGAAGAGTGAGAAATTTATTTATTGTTGCAAATAATATTTCTCGATCGTTTTGGTAACGATCGCATAGCTGCTTCCAAGCGATATCATAGTTAATATCAGAAATTACAATGGTTAGTATTAACCGTAATGCTTCTCCTTTTAGTTGAGCCTTAAGGTAAGTCAGTTTTTGTGCATTGCTCAGTATGGTGTCATTGTGGATTGATGATACAAACATATCGCGAAACGATATCCAGCTTTGCAAGTTTCCGTCGAACGTTGGTAACTCAAGTTTAGGAAGAGTGATGTTGGTTGATGCTGTTGCATTCGGGATAGCTGGCACAGTTGAGCTTGAGTTTGCGAAATTCTGCTATCAAGTCCAATGACCTCAAGACGAGATCTGTGTATTCGAACCTGTGTGCATCGATGTTTGCAGGGGATGCTGCTTCCACACGCTTATGAATTTCTTCAAGTTCCGTTGGAATTGCACTAGCAGAGGCGATGAAAAAGTCAACTTTGACCTCATTCAAAGGTACAGTTGCGTTTGTTTGTAACCGAGCATCTGCCATGTCCAATTTGATCTTGACACTGTCACGGTCGTGTACTGGTTGGTCGAGGACGCTTGGAGCCATTTTGAATACACTTACACTATAGTCACACGATTAAAGTTAAGCACTGGAGTTTAGATATCACTGTAGATGAGCTTTTTGTACAAAGCTATGGATGATATCTGGTTCGAATAGATCCAAAATGTTCTATCGTACTAAAGTGAGCAAATCAGGTGTGTCCTGAGGATATGACTCTAGGCCTGTGGGTGCGGTTCACGGGTGCAAAATAAGCAATAAAAGACACGAGAAGGTCAATTTAAATTTAAACAATTAATTAGGTCTTATTGAGACAAACAAAAAATAATATTTGATTTTAAACAAAGAAAATGAGAGAAGAAAGAGAGAAGCTTATGGCTTGAAGATCCTGAAGGGAATGAATTACATTGTGCACTAACACACAGACTCAAGCAAAAACAAAAATGTCTGTCGTAAACGAGGCTAGGGCAAAGGAATGGACTCAAAAATCATTACAAACATTTGCAGTATAGAACTACAGATGACACTTAGCATACAATTTCTACATTAGGGCTAAATTAACTAATAATTCAATTAAAAAGATTGACAAATCCAACACTTTCTGATCGTCCGTCAATCCATTACACCGATATTTTAAGAGCGTTTGATATTTCGACATGAAATTTCAAACTTATGTTCTTGTAACTTATAGCTTGGATAAATTCAAAGATGGGCTCTGTAGGACCACCCCATACGCGACATAAAATGTCGAAATGTTGACTTAAGGTTGAAAAGGGTTACTTTTTTTCTCGTAATAGGTCCTCCTCCAACAGAGCATGCTTTCTATGAGTCATGAGTGCTCAAACATAAGACGTTAAAAGGATAATTAAGAATTTTTTCGTGTAATTAGGGATTTGAAAGGGCATCTAAGGGGTATTAAGGTTTTTAAATATATATTTACATATTAATTTACGCAAAATTATTCTAATTCATAAGTTAATAAAAGATAACTAAGCTTTCTTTATAAACAATTATGAATTAAATTTAAATAGAACTATTACTACGGTTAGCTGACTTGCAAAAATTTGAGTCTTATGATTATGGTTAGCTAATTCCACAAACCTAGAACTGATAACATGGTAGTAAAAAAGGATCGCAAAGTGATAAATGTTTAAGGCAACCGAAATTGTTCGCTCGGTAACTCCTTATTTTTTGCCATCGCATTATTTGCCACATCGACCCTAAATTTTGCAAATGGTTTAATAAATTTGAAATCAACCAAACCAAGTTTACCTCGTTTATTACCTGCTAAAAATTATAACCATGAAAAATAAATTTATTCCATTTTACCTATTTAGCACCAAATAAAAATTATAAATTATTGTTCAGTTACCTGTATTCAAAATGGGCAAGTTCCAGTTTTATGACGGTATTAGGTGTTAAATTTATTTACCTGAAATAAATAAAGGTCTTTCTCGTTTGATTTGTTTTGCATTAAATTCGCTGTTTTTATTACGTTATTGGTAATCAGTACAGTTGTATATGAAACACAAATTAGTTGTCCTTAGGCTGGAAGAACGTCTTAAATTATTTCAATGCATAAAAATGTTTTATTACAGTAAAAACGTACAATTTTAATCACAACACATTCGGGAAAAGACAAATGCCTTCTAAAAACAATCAGTAAATTTTTCTACTTCCACATTTACTTTATTTTCGGACCAATTTGTTTTACCAACCCGTGACAGCTTTTGATTGTAACGCATTGGTAGCGAAAAGAATACTAAAATAATACAGTTTATTAAGAATTGCGTACCATAAATATGTTATTAATTCGTAAAAATATCGGCTTAACAAAACTTGAGATTTACTATTATAAGAGCTACATCCACAGGAATCCAATGACTAGCTACTTTCGAACTTAAAAACGGTCATTTGTTAAAATTAATTCTTCTATTATATCAGCAAAGGTATTGCAATATTATACATAAGCACTTTTTGCCAGTCAAACTAAATTCAACGTAATCCACACGTTTTAAGAAAAAATTTGATTATCTTAGCTTTACTTGAGCAACCGTAAAATGCGATATAGAAGATCTTTACCAAGAAAAAGCTTTTAGAATGATTTTTTGAAATTAAGCACCACTAGAATACTTCAATTAACCGTATCAAATACCGTTGTAACTTACTAGCGATACTCAAAAGTTATGCGTATAACCGTAAGTAATAATTGCAAACACTTTCAAATCTTACTAAATCTGAACTAAAAAATTGTGCAAATAAATAATTTTCGCAATTTTGAAAAACTGAAATTCTTTAAAATCTAACTTGGAATAAATATTAAGGGTCGCTAAGGCAAAAACCATTTCCGTCAATACTTTGGTACTATTTGGGCCGATGCGAAATACCATTTGGTTGGTAAGTACCGCGAAAATAAATTCAGGTCATTTGGGTATATATATAAAATCATTTTTCTTGTCAGAAAATATAAGAACCACAAGTATTTGATTAATAACAAGTATGCAACAATCTCTTCATAATTATAAAAAAGTATTTCACTTTTGAGATCCATTCTGGGATGTTTCTATATACCTACACTATTCCTATATGAATGGACCACACTGCAATGTTATAATGGAGTCCCCTACTCTTTTTCAGCCCACGCGGTAGTCGTTTTACAACTTCACACCGTGCTAAAGAATTTGATTTATCTTCAAACTGCAGACACAAAAATAATTTCCTACCATCTCTCAAATCTGACTCAGAATTGGTACATGGCAAGACCCCATTTTTTGAAAGACAAAGGCAGTTTAACAGCGAAAGTAAAAGAGAGAAAGAACTGAATGAGAAAGTATTTACTTCTCTCTTCCTATATAAGACTTCGTATTTCCTAAGGTGCACAAAATGCCAGTGATTGAATTGGCCCAAATGATTATTTTCATTGACGAAAATGGTATACAGTCATGTTTTTAAACATTTTGCAAAAAAAACGTGGAGATTTTAAAAAATTGGCCGAAATGGTTTTGGCCGAAGTGAACGGTTACCGGAATAACACTCCAATCCTGAATACTTACCCCACTTATTTGTGGGGGCAGAAAAAAACTCCCCAATCAGCTTCATCCAGAGAAATACGGTAATTGTATTTGATTCAAATATCTTTAACATTGCGTTTTAAAATAATATTTCGAATATCTGTGAAATTTCATTTTGGTGTATTCGCCAAGACCAATTAATACTTATCAAACTCAAAATTCGCCCCTTTGGACATTTTGTGACCTTACTGATATTACACCACATAACTATGATAGAATTCTGACAATCTACGACCACCTTTAAGGCCGAAAAACCAGGTAGATGTCAAATTCTAAATTTCGTATATTGTGATACATGATTGAGGGTAGACCAAAATGAAATATGAAAGACAATTTCCATATCAATCAGAAATTTTATATTATTTGAAAGTATTAATATCAAATACAATTAAAATTTATTGGTATGCTTTCGCTAGTTTGTTACACCCGTAGTTGATTATGAAACATATACTCATCTTGAGGTTTCAATATCGCATTTTATAATGATGGAGCCTAACTGTTGGAGAAATTGGGCACAAAAAACTGGAAAACATTGCTCCAAGTTAGGCTCACAATCCCTTTGATTTTTTCGAAATATTTAATAACGGTTGCAATTATTAAACCAATAAGAATACCTGCCAAAATACAAACCACTAATTCCCACGTACATAATTGTTGCATGTGTTGCTCATCACAAGATATTTGGATCACTAAATGTAAGTTTATCATGTCATCCCCATCTGCAAAAGGAAGTATCGATAGTGGGACAAAATCCAATCCTGCTTTGTGAAAGTCTTTGGCATGTTGCAATGTTCCTATTTCTAAGCGTCTTCCTTTGCAACCATTTTTTTCATATAGATAATATTTCACTCCCCGCATATACTGAATAGCCTCAGGAATACTGTCAGAATGATTTTTATAAGGGAAGCCTTTCAGTCCGCGAAAACAGAATCCCAGAGTAAGGTTCAGCTGTGTCTTTTCATCAGGACCTTTAAAAGAAGTATTTCCATTAAAAAACAAAATAAAAAAAAGTACATACAGCAGCTTTATTCGAATCATGAATATCATGATGTCTGGACAACGCTTATTACCAAATAACAGAAATAATGTTAAGATAAACACGAAAAGAATGAGAAATTTGGGCATATATCCCTATATGAATATTGAATATTGAATTCAGCTTCACTAGGTTTTCACGAACAGAGAAGTCGTTTATCTAGTGTTTTGCGTTTGTGGCTATGTTCCTTTTTTCGAAAACAAAAAAAGCAGTTTCAAATATTGGGATAATAATCGGTACATATATTTTGGACTATCAACGCTTGAGCAAAGACTTGAGTTGGAAGAATTGCAGTTCTGTACAATCCACAAAAAACCCACACGTCATTCCCACCCCTTTGGATATTTAAACCTGAGGCATTGGTGTAGCGTTTGATTAAAATTAGTCGAACAAAAAAATTGTATCCTTATCATTATTAGGTATCTGCATCCTTGTTAGATAAGTAATGAGAAGTTGCCCTAATTATATGCCAGGTAGAATACGTTTCATATCAATGTATCCAACTATTCATGACATACGACAAAACTCCCTCCAGCTAATTTGATAACCGTTTTGAAAGCAGGGACCGCATAGGTCCTACTTAACAAACCTTAGGCTTCAAAAGGAGAGCTTAATTTGCGAAAAATGATTTTCCAAACGGGTAAATCCATTTTCTAACTCAAGTCAGTTGTTGTCCAATTAGGAATATATCACCTATCTGCCACCGTTACCTTAGAACATCTAACATCCGTAAGGGTTAAACATCTTAAATAATGTGTACTAAGTTTATCCCGATATATCAAACCTTATTGAAGTATCGTTGATATGGACAAACGAAAAAAATGAGGATACTAATAAGACGTTTTTAACCATAATAAATTAAGTAAAACCACCTGCTAGTGAAAATTAGTAGATTTGACTTACCACAGTCGGGATTTGTATGATAATTTACTGAAAAATGCCCACCGCAACTCATGTGCTGACTTGCTTCAATAAGGCAAGCGTCTCTTGTCATATTCGGCAGTTCTGTTTGCTCTCCTGGTGCATAATTATCAGTCTGTGATAATGCTCCTACAAATAAGGTTTAAAAATTTGTAAATTTAATCAATTTTTAAAAGCATATATATTTGACGTAATATTTTTTAAAGTTAAAATTGGCTCTTGGTGATATAAAGTTCAAATTCTAATTTTTGATGCTAAGAAACGAAAAGATATCAAAAAATAAAAATCTAACAAGAAAGATGTCCCATTTTTCAAAATCTGATTGGAGACATTCAAGTCTGTGTTGCTTTTACACTTGATTCAAAACTCTACACATTAGACTTTCAAAACATTTTGTCCCAATTCTAACAATAAGCGAAAATATTTTAAAACCTAGGAGTAGCAAATGGTATTTTTGATTGTCCCAACTATTTTCTACAATTGCAATCAGCGTAACTGAATTAGGTATAAGAATATCTATTAATAAAATGCCATTAGTAAAGTTGCCGTTAGTCACTGAGTTTTCCTAGTTTAAAAGTTTTTCTCAAAATGTTGTCTACCTAACTTAATATTTAGATGCTGCAAGTTTAAAAAGATGTAAATTTTTTTGGTTATATACTTGAACTGCTTACCTTGTATTGGTGTCCAACACACACAAAATACACAAAGAAGTGTTACGAGGTTCAACCACAATTTTAATGGCGTGATATTTGGAATGCGGTTGTAAGTCTTGTTCTTTACGAATCCTAGGAGAATTAAAGTAAACCATTTTTGTCATGTAGTTCCGTTATTTTTAGCAGTATTATAAGAGAGCACCAGATTAAGTGCTACGATATTGGAGAAATTTTTAAAACCTATCATTAACTATTATTGAGGTTTAAACAATAAACTTTGACTGGAATAGACAGTGTGTTTGATTAAACATCCAATTCGCATCTACACTGCTGTTTAAGACTAAAAGATACGAAAGTCGAAATTGGCTGCATTACTAAGTTGCTGATTCAAACTTAAAACAGACTGACAGATATATATTGCTCTCAAATCTTGTGTAGTCAAGGCATTTTCCAAAGGTCATAATAATAAGATTTGAAAATTAAATGCTTATAAGTTTTTAAAAACACCTGCGCAATATAGTTAACAAATAAAGTTGAATTTTACACTTGGGCAAATATGTTGAATCCCAAACAAAAGATATGTAAAAAATCCAAGAAATGCGACGGTAACAGGAGCCTACTGACTTATTAGTACCCTATATTACTATTACATCCAAAACCATCACCTTAACTGATTTCGTTGATGTATTTACAAAATTAATTAGACTAAATTACACACTGGTTTTGACCATATAGGCTACTGATTAGTTTTAGCCCAAAAGCGTATTAACTGCTTTTCACCTTCTACACCCAGTGATTGGCTTTAATTATTGACTGGTTTTAATCACTGACTCACTCATTTGATTTTATCAGTGACCTACTGACTGGTTTATTTGGTTTTGATCAGTGAATTAGTGATTGGTTTTGATCGGTAGCCAACTGATTGGTTTTGATAAATGACCTACTGATTGGTTTTGATTACTGACCTACTGATTGGTTTTGATTACTGACCTACTGATTGGTTTTGATTACTGACCTACTGATCGATTTTGATTACTGACCTACTGATTGGTTTTGATTACTGACCTACTGATTGATTTTGATTACTGACCTACTGATTGGTTCTGATTACTGACCTACTGATTGATTTTGAATACTGATCTACTGATTTGTTCTGATTAATGACCTACTGATTGATTTTGATTACTGATCTACTGATTGGTCCTGACTACTTACCTACTGATTAATTTTGATTACTGACCTATTGATTGTTTTTGATCAATGTAATACGGATTCGTTTTAATTTAAGGAATACTTCGGAAACTCAAATTAGGACAAAATTTCCAAAATATACAACTTTAGCCATTTCACTTCTCGCATAAATCTACCTTTACATGTTTTACCGCACTCAAAAACTTTTATGGAACATCCAAACTATAGAAACATTTCACCAATAAAATTTTATCCCACATCCTATTCTGAAATCTTTTGGGTAGTATTTATTTAATTTTCCTATTTAAAGGATGTATTGGGTATAGGATCAGGCTCAATTTGAACGTTATTTCCAATATTTAGAGGAGAACTATAGCATGGTTCTGAGTATTTCTAGTTCATTTGTCTCAGTACATTACTTTGTGAGGTAAATCTAGACGGTAACAGTAAGTTGATTACGTTGATTGGCGTCAGATTAGATTATTTGCAAAGTTATGTTACATAGTTGAAACTTACTATGGGTTGGTTTAATACATGGTGTACTTTGCCCGTTTGTTCTTCCGATCCAGTCCATAATTGATGGCTTTTCCGACAGTTTTCGATATAACTTAAAACATATTTTTGCATTCAGAATTACGAATGCTAACTCAAGTATTATGACGAATAAATCATAATGCTTGATTATTTTCGGATTGTCCTCATTAATATGACTCCGTAAAGTAGCTGAAAAACTATCGCTTTTTGAAGTTGCCGCAAGTAATACTTTTGGTTGTTTGAAACCATTCAAATACGTCGAAGTCATATTGTCGGTGTTGCGATTTCGATTCATTTCAGAAGATTTTTTTTCTAGTCCTTCCCACTCCTCAGGTAATTCTGAGCGCATGCACATTGCAGGGTTCATTTGTCTTCCTCCTTACACCAAGATTTAATTACAAAATTCGTTAAGTTTATTGGTTTTTTGTTTTTATATTTGAGCTGATTTGACTTCGTTGCGAAGGACAACTGTCAAAAACTTGAGTACTAAAAAAACGAGCAAAAGCTTTTCGTCTGATACGGAAAAACCTAGGATTTAATTCTTAAAAAATTAATTTGAAAGTTTTCACATCAATGAACGATTTCACCAAATTTTAGAACTTCGAATTAGTCCACTATTTTATTTTGGATTTATCTCTTAAGGTTAAAAAAACTTAGTAGGAGGTACCTTGAGTCTAGCTTTTTCCAATAGAAATTGTCTACGAAAGTTTTAAGAATTTTGCAAAAACGACGCAAAGGAACCTCGATTTTCAACAAGTTTTTAGCCTGTTAAATTTTTTTCGATGGTAATTTTACATTTGTTTGTAATTTATGATAAAAATAGGTATCTCATCGTTGTTGTTATCAAGGATGATTTTGAATATAATCTAGTTCTATTTAAATTATGAAGACATCGCTGCAACCATCTGTCACTTTTTCATGATAAAATACTGAATTGAAAATTAAAAATTATACTAACAAAAACTAATGACATTAAAATGACGATATATATAGCTTTACCTTTCGAAAGGAAATATATAAAGGCCTGGGCCTTTTATTGAGCCTCAGAGTATTCCCTAGTTATGAATTACGGAGTGGCCTAATTGAATCACAGGTTTTTCTATTATAGGGTGTTTCTTTTGTTTTTTCAGGATTTTAATTTGTTTTACGGGGTTAAAATATTAGATTGCCAATTTCCTTTTACATAACTCTAAACATAATTTAAGGGATATTATTACATACAGACTATGACAATTCACAACTTAAAAGTTGTATGTATTAAGCTTATGACTAACATTTAAGGGGTGACATCTATTGCAGGCTTCTATTTGATGGTTGACCGTAAGTTTAAACAGTAATATTAGACTTGTCTAACCATAACTGTCGGCTTCCGCACGAAAATCCTTTTTGAAACGCCATTCGCATCTTCTACGCGTGTTAGCTTCCAGCAACAAGACATGCCGTGTCTGTCCAAGCTGCAATGGTGGGGCTATTAGTGCTTTTGCATCAGACTTTGACTCTATTTGAAAATGTACAAAGGCACTGTCTGTACACTCTACAGAAAGACAGAGCATTCCCATAAAATAATTTTTTTTTAAATTACAATAAAATATGGAATGAGTACCAGTAAAATTTGTGTCGCTGTACAAAACCACTTTGGTTATTGGATCTGGTTCAAAATGTTCCACATTATTTTCGTGGCATTTGGGTGTGCAGGGTGAAACTGGTTTTGTTCCTCCTTCAATTTCGATCCATTTTCGCTTATTATTTAGGTTCCATCTGTATAATTCGTTAGTTGCGGGAACACCCGGTTTAACAGTGACAAAATCCCCCGTACAATCTTCTTTCGCGTGAATTTCAACACAGTTTCTTCCGTGCTCTACGGAAAATAGCTTTCCATCAATTCCTTTCTCTTCAAGCTTGATGCTTTCTGGCATATTTACCTGAAACTTTAGTGCCGTTCCTGAAAATTAAATATAGAATTTATTCGTCTTGCATTAAACTAGGTAAATGAAATGCATATGTGAGTCAATCAACAATTTAAACTAAATAAAATATGAACCATTTATTTCACAAACATAAAACATGCATGATGATCCCATTATAACATCAGTTTAAATTGAAACGAATCGAAAACTTTTTATCGCAGTTTTTCAATGCAATGCTTGACCAAGAGATTTATGCACATTTAACCCAAAAGAACCCAATGTTTCCAAAAAATAGAAATTCATAAACTAAATTATCTAAATAATAACTAGACTACTGCCAGGCGTGTAAAACGTATCGAATGTTAGTGGTCAGCACGTCATTACAAATAAAAAAATTATTTTGGCTTCAAGGGTTCATACAAAGATCAAAAAATCTTGGAAAGCTTTGTGACCGCCTAGATTCTGTGCGTTTCACTCATCGGGCAACAATTTAGTCACTAAAAATTTTAATATCTTTTCAATTAAATTCCATTCCTAAACTGGATTTAAAAACCTCCAGTGCAGCTTCGCATAGCCCGAGCCCGATGTGTTGTATTTTTCAAAAATCAGTGTACCTTTTTTACATTACATTTTTTACGGTAAATTTCTTATACACTACTCACAAAATATTATTTTCTTATCTATCAACTCAACCCAAAAATTAATCAACTTACACGATTTTTTTAAAACCTGCATGGGTCACCCTAAAGGGTCCATACATACTTATAAAGTGTCAAAAACAATTAAAATTCTACCATAACTACCACGTACCTGCCTTCATGCCGAGAATCAGCCAATTCAGGTGATTTTTGTAAAACCCGCTTGGGTCACCCTATAGGGTTTTTACATATTCATAAATTTAAAAACTATTTCATTTTTATCCATATTAAGCCTTAAAGAGCCCCCATACCAAAAATCAGCCAATTTGGGTGATTTTGATAAATTCCTTAAAACCAGTGGGGGTCACCCTATATGGTCCTTAAATATTCATAAATTTCAAAAAAACTTCATGTTTATCCATATTAAGCCTTTATCAACTCCATACCAAAAATCAGTCAATTCGGGTGATTTTGATAAATTCCCTAAAAACCAGTGGGGGTCACCCTATATGGTCCTTAAATATTCATAAATTTCAAAACAACTTCATGTTTATCCATATTAAGCCTTTATAAACCCCCATGCCAAAAATCAGCCTATTCGGGTGATTTTCAAAAATGTCCCAAGAAACCAGTGGGGAACACCCCCACCGGTCCCCTAGCGATCCGATCGAATCCATCTCCAAACTCGGTTGTTGCATTGGCCCAATCACTATGTGCACCAAATTTCAAGTCGATCGGTTGGGATTTACTTGAGTTATCCACTATGTTGCCAGGTATAGGGAAAAATGCTTGAAATTATTTGCAAAAATGTTTTTTATGAATCCAGTGCAGTTTGACATGCTGATTTCGAAGATGCAAATAATTTTTGAAAAGAATGAATATTAAGCCCCAAGGGGGAAAATTTAAACTCCACACCCCCCTGACCTCCCCCTATCTAATGTCAGTCAATTTTTTGTTTTTGATCGATAGCGAAGGCAAAATTAACTATATTTGCCAAGTTTCATAAAAAATTTTCATAAACGCTATGGCTTGCAGTGTTCTTGAAAATGTCCATTTCAGGGCATTTTCAAGTGCGTTTTTAACGAAAAGGCAGTTCGTCATCAATCTAAAAAAATTGTATCGTAAAGACCAAATTTCAAGTATATTGGTACGTAAAAAATCTTTTTGTTGACTCTCTGCCTTTTTTAATAAAAAAATCGTAAAGTTTCCAGAAACAATTAACCAAAAATTGAGTCATCCAGCCCGGCATACCTATTTGGATGATATACCCCATATTGGGATGAAAGACAAAATATGTAAAATGGACTAAAATAGTTTCCTAATACCTAAACACTTAAAAATACGGAAACTACATACTCCTTAAGTTAAAATGAATTAATATAAAAATCATCCAATTTAGTCCGGAAAAATTCCAAAACGTTTGTACTAGGTTAGTAAACTATAACAAATACTAAATTAAAGCAGTATGATCGTTCCGAAGACTAACGTTATGACCTTAGGATAAAATGACCTATTACTATAATCATCCAATTTAATCTGGGACAATTTCAAAATGCTTGTACCAAGTCGTTCAACGAATTGATAACTGTTCAGAAGAGTGACAAACAGTAGTTCGGGCAGTATTCGACAGAGGACATTTGTCAACTCCTCTGGTTGACATTTATAAGCAGACATTTCCAGCTACGCTAAAATTTTGCAATGCAACTTAACATAACAACAGTTAACAGCCTCATCCTAGACAGTTGATAGCCACAATAGCAAGATACTGTTTCCCTTTTTACAATTGTAAATGAGTAAAAATAAGTTTAAATATGCTAATGAGTAGGGCATCCAAACGTGTTAAATCAACAACATGAAATGAAAATCAGAATTTAATAGTATTCTCGGTAGATAAAGTACGGAAGAAAAAGTATAGGTGGAAAAAACTAAGCAAGAAACAGTATCGGAAAAAAGTACCGCAGAAAAAGTATCGGAAAAAAGTATTAAGAAAAAGTAATTTTTATTAAATTGTTTCAAACTGAGAAATGAAACGTGTTTTAATGCAGCTCACAGACGTTAAGTCACAGCTTCACTGTCAAAATATGCCAAACATACACACAGAATCATAATATAACATGAGATAAATCAGTTACAATGTGTCTTCAGATATCATGCAATGAGTATCATGATGATGTCATGATTTAGAAAATCTCATTTCTAAGTGCATTGGAAATCTCGATATGGGTTCCGAATTTCGAAATTTTATACAAAACTTATTTTTGGTAACTTAATTTAGATTAGTTTCTGCTTTTGAAATGAAATATTCATATCAAAATGAAACTGATTTTATAACTGTATCCAATGTTTGACATCACCCTCCCTAAAATGCTATTAGATTGACTTTATAAAAAACTAAAGAAAATTCCGCCCATTTCTGCTTTTCCACCCTCTCATTTTTATGTTCCTCCCGCTTCCGCCCGCTTTACTATAAAAAATTGTTGATCCGCCCGCTCCACCCGCCTGGTTAAATAAATAAGCTATGTCTGCCCGCTTCCACACGCATTTTTTCCACGGAGCGGAAGCAGGGGCCCGTAGCGGAGCCCGAGCGGGTAGGCGCACATGTCTGGACACATCTCAAATAGTCCATTACCCCAATACTATGATACTCCTGGACTTTACTTTTTAACCTTTTAACCAATGAAACATACTTTTTTTTGTGTGGGTAAGAGTGCACAGTGATAATTTGCAGGGTTGGGCAAATACATGGTATTTTAAATACATGTATTTAAAATACGTATTTAAAACACATTTGTGTATTTTATATTTTGTATTTTAAACATTTTTAGTCAAAGATATGTATTTTGTATTTTGAGCTTCAAACATAAAAATGTATTTAAAACACATTTGTATTTTGAAGCCTAAATGCCACTGTATTTAAAATACTTTCACAAAATACAAAATACATTTTGTACAAAAAATCTCAGTTTAAGCTGATCTTTTGCCAGCAAATCTTTGAACAAAATTTTAACATGCTAATTTTTTATAATTTTGGAATGTTTGTCGTATTGTTTAATAATGCGTGTCACAAAAGGAATGAATGCTAATCTCATACATTGTGTTATACATAATATATTGGAATATGACATAAACTTTGTATATTTTGGCTGATTTTTTTGTTCAATTCAATTCCATTCCATTCACCAAATTAATTTATTGAATGAACTTTGGATTGAATGAATTCGTTCAATTCCGAGTATGAATTGAATGTAAAGGAAATCCAAACAATTCATAAAAATTAAAAATATATCAAATTTTTCCCAAATCGAAAGTTGCTTCTAATGTCAGAGTTTGTGGGCTTATTTAAACCGACATAAAAAATATTTATTTTGAAATTAATATTTTTTAAATGAGTTTAGCGGTGTTTTCAAAACTTGGTTTGAAAAGTCATTCAATTCCATTCAATCCAAAGTGAATTCCATTCAACCCAAATCTTGAAACATTTGAGGCTCATTTCTTTCTACCTATGGAATCTCGAATATAACTGTTGAATGAATGATATTAGAAAGATTGTAATTGGAAAACATTCAAAGTTCTAAGATAAAGGTCTTTTAATTCAGGTACATATGGCTTTTATCAGTTCCACCTCTAGTATCAACACAAACAGAATCGTCCTGTGTGACTTCCCTTATTGTACAAACGTAGAATGAGCCGAACGATACTTATTTTTTCCCCATTGAACCTCATTTATTTACTGTACACCTTTTCGGTTGCTAATCCCCTATAAAGAAGGGGACTGTTCTATCCGCTCACATCCAGACCGAGACTTTTACCTCTCGACCAAGCTGGCAGGGCTTGCTGAAGGTTGCAAGCCACAGCAACGCCTGTTCATTCAAAAGGCCTTCAACAAGGCGAAAATGGAAGGATTCAATTTGTGAAAGATAAGCCTGGCTTGCTTCCGGAATGGTCCCCAGCAATTCTGCATCTATTTTGCTGGTAGATTCTGCGTTTTTTTCATTTTCCTTCGGCTGTTGACTTTTGAGTTACTTTTTCCTTTTGCTTCTGAGGACAGTATTTAATTGGATTTATCTTATATAAGTTATAAGCTACTGACCAAACTACTGTTTGCCACTCTTCAGAACAGTCATAATTCATCAATTCGTCGAACGACCTAGTGCAAGAATTTTGGAATTTTTGCGAATTAAATTGGATGATTTTTAAAAAAAGAGCTCATTTTAACGTAAGGTCATGACCTTAGTGTTCGGATCGGCCATACTACTTTAATTTAGTATTTGTTATAGTTTACTAACCTTGTACAAGCATTTTGGAATTTTTGCAAATTAAATTGGATGATTTTTGTAATAGTTCCTTTTAACTTAAGGTCATGACCTTAGTGTTCGGATCGGTCATACTGGTTTAATTTATTATTTGTTATAGGTTACTAACCTAGTACAAACGTTTTGGAATTTTTCCGGACTAAATTGGATGGTTTTTGTAATAACTCATTTTAACGTAAAGTTGTGACCTTGTGACCTTCTGAGTATGTAGTTTCCGTATTTTCAAGTGCTTTGGTATTAGGAAACTATTTAAGTCCATTTAACATATTTTGTCTGTCATCTTAATCTGGGGGTATATCATCCACATAGGTATGCCCGGCTGGATGACTCAATTTTTGGTTAATTGTTTCTAGAAACTTTGCGATTTTTTATTTAAAAAGGCAGAGAGTCAACAAAGAGATTTTTTACGTACCAATATGCTTGAAATTTGGTCTTTACGATACATTTTTTTTAGATTGATGATGAACTGCCTTTTCGTTAAAAACGCACTTGAAAATGCCCCAAAATGGACATTTTCAAAAACGCTGCAAGCCATTGCTCAAGCGTTTATGAAAATTTTTTTATGAAACTTGGCAAATATACTTAACTTTGCCTCCGCTGTCGATCAAAAACCAAAAATTGACTGACATTAGGGGAAGGTCAGGGGGGTGTGGAGTATAAATTAGCCCCCTGGGGGCTTAGTGTTCATTCTTTTCAAAAAATTATTTGCATTTTCGAAATCAGCGTGTCAAACTGCTCTGGATTCACAAAAACAATTTTTGCAAATAATTTCAAACATTTTCCCTATACCTGGCAACAGTGTTATCGTCAGACGGACACACAGACACACAGACATAATGATCGCATAAGCCCTGGCTTGGGCTAAAAACGATAAGGATTGTCAGACTTAAATATGGGTATAAAAACGCCATTTTGTTCACAAAACTCAAAAAATCATAAAATTTAATATCTGGTTTCAAGGAGCTTAAATGAGGGCAAGTTAGTATCGTCAGGTAGTCTTACACTTAATAAATGTTAATTTAAAAGTTGACTTATGTACCTTCTTTAACTGTAGTAAGGACGACTTCATTGCTTACGGACATGGAAACCGAAAGCTGGCTCAACTGAATTATGACACCAACAAAAACTAATTCCCAACTCCAAAGGGCTTCTGATGCAAAATCAGGCTTCATTTCAATTTTTTCAAAATACTTACTAAATCAACTCTTAAAATCATATCACATTAGCAAGTTTATAATTTTTACTTCGAAATTAGTTCAAAATTAACGTGATTCTTTTTAAGATTTAATAAAAATATTATAAGGTAAAGAATGTGGAATGGTCTGGATTGATGTGAATTCATGATTATGGTCGTACTTTGTATGGTGTCAGAATGAATTCATCCTACTTTGTAATGTAAACATACTTTTGGTAACCAAGCTGAGTCATAGAGAAAAATATGCAATCTGAGATTAAGTATACATATTCCATGGTTCAGCTTTTGACAGTACGTTTTCTTCCTGATTTATCCATTGACTAACTTAAAATTCGTCATACTTTTATTCCATTAGCCGACATCGAGAGTGTTAGCCTAATCTGTGGTTTACAGGTAAATAATTTCCAAGTTTTTAATTTGTATATAATTGTAATCAAGCTATTTATTCATATCAAGTTTAACTTACCTATATTCCTAATCTAAGACTAAGGGAAGTGAATATCTAATTAAACTTCTTTTAGAGTAACTGAGTGCGAACCTGCTAATTCTGGCATACAAATTATTGTAATTTTTGGGTGAAAAATTACATCCAAAAAAACCAAGTTTTTTTTATTTTGAATGAAAAATTGCAAACTTGGCATTTTAATGTGACGGTCCTATTTCATGACTTTAGAATGAAATTGTTTTAATTCTAATTTTAATTTTAATTTAATTAATCAAAATGGGCAAGTTCCAGTTTTATGACAGTATTAGGTGTTAAACGTATTTAGCTGAAATAAATAAAGTTCTTTCTCCTTTGATTTGTTTTGTATAAAATTCGCTGTTTTTATTACGTTCTTGGTAATCAGTACACTTGTATATGAATTACAAATTCGTGGTTCTTTTAGGCTGGAAGAAGGTCTTAAATTATTTAAATGCATAACAATCGTTTATAACAGTACATAGGTACAATTTTAATCACAACACGTATTCGGGAAAAAATAAATGCCTTTTAATAATTATCAGTACATTTTTCAACTTCCACATATACTGAATTTCCGGACCAAGAATTGGTGACGGAAACAATACTAAAATACTTCAGGTTTTTTAAGAATTCCCTACCATAAATATGTTATTAATACGTAAAAATATCGGCTTAACATAACTTAATATTTATTATTATAAGAACTACATTTACAGAAATACAATGAATAACTACTTTAGAGCCTAAAATCAGTAACTTGTTAAAAGACATTCTGTTATAATATCAGTAAAGGTATTGCAATATGGTACATAAGTACTTTTTGCCAGTCATACTGATTTCAACGTAATCCATAGGTTTTAAGGAAGAATTTGATTATCTTAGCTTTACTTGAGCTACCGTAAAATGCGATATAGAAGATCCTTACCACGAAAAAGCCCTTAGAATGATTTTTAAAAATAAAGCACCACTAGAATACTTCAATTGAATGTATCAAATACCGTTGTAACTTACTAGCGATACTCAAAAGTTATGCACATTACCGTAATTAGGGTGTAAAACAACTGTAAACAGTTTCAAATCTTACTAAATATGAAATTAAGAATTGTGCCACTGAATAACTTTCGCAATTTTGAGACACTAATAATTTTTTAAAGTCCACTTTGGAATAACGATTCAGAGTCACTTTGGAAAAAACATTTTTGGTGAATATTTTCGTACCATTTGGACCGATGCGATATGCCATTTGGTTGATAAGTACCCGAAAAATAAATTTAAGTCATTTTGGTAAATATATGAAATCATTTTTTGTCGGAAAATATAAGACCCACATATTAACACGTATGCAACAATTTCTCAATATTTAGAACAAATCATTTCAGTTTTGAGATCCATTTCGTAAGATACAGACCTGCACTATCCCTGTATGAATTGACCACAATGTAATGTCGTCATGTAGTTCCTTTTTCTTTTTTAACCGAGGCGGTAGACGTTTACCGTCTTCGCGTTCGCATCGTGATAAAGAATTGGCATTTATATTTTGTTCAGATAATAATAATTTCCTACCAGCTCTCAAATCTGACTCAGAATTAGTAAATGAAATAACTCCATTTTTTTAAAGAGAAAGAAAACAAAGGCAGTTTAAAAGCAAAAAAGAGAGAACTGAATAAGAAAATATGGCATACAATCAATTTTTTAAAGATTTTGTAAAAAAAACGGGGAGGGTTTCAAAAAGTGGCCTAAATGGTTTTGGCCGAAGTTAACGCTTACCGGAATAAAACCCCAACCCAGAATACTTATCAACTTTTTTGAGGTTTTATCCAGAAAAGCTGGGTAATTGCATTTGATACAAATACCTTTAAACAACATTATATTTGAAAACAATATTTCGAATATCTGTCACTTTTCATTTTGGTTTATTCTCCTAGACTAGACCAATATATATTTGTCGAACTCAAAATTGCCCCTTTTGACAGATGTCCTCATTTTGTGACCTTCCTGTTAATAAACTACATAACTAAGATAGTACCCTGATAGTCTACGACCACTTTTAAAGTCACAAAACCGGGTAAATGTCAAATTCTAAATTCCGGAAATTTTAATACCTTATTTGGGAAGCAAAATGAAATGTGAAAGACAATTTCAATATCGATGAAAAATGTTAAATTATTTGAAAGTATTCAAATCAAATACAACTAAAATATATAGCTTTCGCTACTTTGTTACACCCGTAGTTGTATGATTTATTATGAAACATCCACTCATCCTGACGTTTCAAATCGCATTTTACGCTGATTAAGCCTCACTGTTAGAGTTACTGCGCGCAAGGCCAATCCCCCTAATGTGGTCCTTTAGACCAAATAAACAACCAATAATGGGTGCAAATATTAAAACTGCTAAAAAACAGTAACCAAAGAATGAAAGCACAGACTCCCACGTAGATCTTTGGTACATGTATTGCTTATCACAAGATTTTTGGATCACTTCGGCTAAGTTTATGACATCCTCTACAGCAACGGGCAGTATCGATAATGGGACAAAATCTAATCCTGCTTTGGGAAAGTCTTTGGCATGTTGCAATGTTGCTATCTCAATACATCTGCCTTTGCATCCAAGTTCTTCACATAGAATATATTTAACTCCGAGCATAAACTGAATAGCCTCAGCAATACTGTCAGAAGAATTTTTATCCGGGAAGCCTTTCAGTCCGCTATAACAGAATCCAAGAGTAAGGTTCAGCTGTGTTTTTTCATCAGGACCTTTAAAAAAGTATTAACATTAAAAATCAACTTTAAAAAACAGTCCATGCATTTTTATCCGAATCATGATGTCTTAAAAATTATAATCGCCAAAAAGCAGAAATAACAAAGATAAAACAAAAATTATAAATTTGAATTTATTATTGCTATATGGAATTCAGCTAACTGTGAATGTCTAAATAAAGGTTTCTAACGATCCGATAATTGATTTATCAATTTTTTGCGTTCGTGGCTGTGTTTTTTTTCAAAAACAAAAAAAACGGTTTCAGATATTGGGATGAAAATCGGTACATATATTTAGGACTACCAACGCTTGGGGAAAAAATGAGTTGGGATACAGAATGGCTATTCTGTACAATCCAGAAAACACCACCGTTAATCTCCAACACTTTGGATTTTGAGACCAGAGGCATTGGAGCAGCGTTGGATTAAAATTAGCGGAACCACCAAATTCTATCATCATCATTATTAGGTATCTACATCCTTGCCAGATAAGTAATGATAAGTTCCCCTTATCATATACCAGGTAGAATACGTTTCATAATCTATCCAACTATTCATGACGTACGGAAAAGTTCCCTCCAGCTAATCGGGTAACCGTTTTGAAAGCAGGGACCGCATAAGTCCTACTTAACAAACCTTAGGCTTCAAAGGAGAGCTTAATTTGCGAAAATTGATTTTCCAAACGGGTAAATGATTTTCTAACTCAAGTCAATTGTTGTCAAATTAGTAATATATCGCCTATCTGCCACCGTTACTTTAGAACATCTAACATCCGTAAGGATTAAACATCTAAAATAATGTGTACTTATTTTATCCCGATATATCATACCTTATTGAAGTATCGTTGACTATGGAAAAAAGAAAAAAATGATACTAATAAGGCGTTTTGAACTTTATTAACTTAAGTAAAACCACCTGCTAGTAAAAATAAGTGGTGACTTACCACAGTCGGGATTGGTATGATAATTTACTGAAAAATGCCCAACGCAACTCATGTGCTGACTAGCTTCAATAAGGCAAGCGTCTCTTTTCATATTCGGCCGTTCTGTTTGCTTTTCTGGTGCATAATTATCAGTCTGTGATTGTGCTTCTACAAATAAGGTTGAAAAATTTGTAAATTTAATCAACTTTTAAAAGCATATATTTTTGACATCATATCTTTTAAAGTTAAAATTGGCTCTTGGTGATACAATATTCAAATTCTAATTTTTGTTGCTGAGAAACGAAAAGAGATTTAAAAATAAAAATCTAACAAGAAAAATGTCCCTTTTTTAAAATTGGAGACATTCAAGTCTGTGTTTCTTTTACACTTAATAAACCTTCAAAACATTCAGTCCCAACTCTAACACTAAGCGAAAATAATTTTTAACCTAGCAGGAGCAAATGATATTTTTGAAAGTGCAATCAGCGTTAATGAATAAGGTATAAAAATATTGATTAATAAAATAGCATTAGTAAAGTTGCCGTTAGTTGCTAAGTTTTGCTAAGTTTAAAAGTTCTCAAAATGTTGTCTGCCTAATTGAATATTGAAATTTTAAATAGATTTAAATTTTTTTGTTACATACATGAACTGCTTACCTCTCACATTTTCGTTGGGTGCATTTTCTAAAAAAATAGAATCACAGTGTATTGGTGTCCAACACACACAAAAGACACAGAGTAGAAGTGTTACGTGCGTCAAACACAATTTAAATTGCATATTTGGAATGCGGTAGTAAGTCTTGTTCTTTACGGATCCTAGGGGATTTTAAGTAAACCATTTTTAACATGTAGTTCCGTTATTTTGTGCAGTATTATTAGCGAGCACCAGATTAAGTGCTACGATATTGGAGAGATTGTCAAAACCTGCCAGTAACTATTATTGAGGTTAAAACTATAACCTCTGACTGGAAAAGACAGTGTGTTTGATTAGACACCCAATTCGCATTTACACTGCTGTTTAAGACTAAAAGATAAGAAAGTCTAAATTGGCTTCATTACTAAGTTGCTGATACAAACTTGAAACAAACTGACTGATAAATTTTGCTCGCAAATCTTGTGTGGTCAGAACATTTTCCAAAGGTCATAATAATAAGATTTGAAAATTAAATGCTTATAAGTTTTTAAAAACACCTGCGCAATATAGTTAACAAACAAAAGTAGAATTTTACACTTGGGCAAATATGTTTAATTCCAAACAAAAGATATATAAAAAATGCAAAAAATGCAACGGAAACAGAAGCCTACTGACTTATTAGTACCCTATATTACTATTACATCCAAAACCATCACCTTAACTGATTTCGTTGGTGAATTTACAAAATTTATTGGACTAAATTACACACTGGTTTCGACCATATGGGCTATTGATTAGTTCTAGCCCAAAAGCGTATTAACTGCTTTTTACCTTCTACACCCAGTGATTGGCTTTACATATTGACTGTTTTTAATCACTGGCTTTCTCATTTGATTTTACCAGTGACTTTTTGACTGGTTGATTTGGTTTTGATCAGTGACTTACTGATTGGTTTTGATCGGTAGCCAACTGATTGGTTTAGATTATTGATCTACTGATTGGTTCTGATTCCTGACCTACTGATTGATTTTGATTACTGATCTACTGATTGGTTCTGATTACTTTCCTACTGAGTGATTTTGATTACTGACCTATTGATTGGTTCTAATTACTGACCTACTGAGTGATTTTGATTACTAATCTACTGATTGGTTCTGATTACTTACCTACTGAGTGATTTTGATTACTGATCTACTGATTGGTTCTGATTACTTACCTACTGATTGATTTTGATAACTGACCTACTGATTGGTTTTGATCACTGTAATACGGAATTGTTTTATTTTTCGGAATACTTCGGAAATACAAATTAGTATAAAACTTCCAAAATATACAACGACAGGAAATTTTCTGGAACATCCAAACTATCGCAATTTTCACCAATAAAATGCATCCCACATCCTATTCCTAAATATTTTGGGTATTATTTCTTTAATTTTCCTATTTAAAGGATATATTGGGTATAGAACCAGGCTCAATTTGAACGTTATTCCTAATATTTAGAGGAGCACCATAGCATGGTTCAGAGTATTTCTAGTTCAGTTGTCTGAGTACATTACTTTGTGAGATAAATCAAGACGGTAAGAGTTTTAGTTGATTACGTTGATTGGCATTGGATTAAATTCTCAAAACATGTTACATAATTGAAACTTACTATGGGTTAGTATAATATTTGGTATATTTTGCCCGTTTGTTATTTCGATCCAGTCCATAATTGACTTTTCCGACAGTTTTCGGTATAACTTAAAACATATTCTTGCACTCAGAATTACAAATGCTAACTCAAGTAATATGACGAATAAATCATAATGCTTGATTATTTTCGGATTGTCCGCATTAATATTACTCTGTAAAGTAGCTGAAAAACGATCACTTTTTGAAGTTGCCGCAAGTAATACTTTTGGTTGTTCGAAACCATTCAAATAAGTCGAAGTGAGGTTGCCGGTGTTGCGATTTCGGTTCATTTCAGAAGATTTTTTTTCCAGTCCTTCCCACTCTTCAGGTAATTCAGAGCGCATGCACATTGCAGGGTTGATTAGTCTTCCTCCTAACACCAAGATTTAATTAAAAAATTTGTTAACTTTACTGGTTTTTTTATATTTGAGCTGATTGGACTTCATTGCGAAGGACAAATGTCAAAAATTTGAGAACTAAAAAACGAGCAAAAGCATTTCGTCTACTTCGGAAAAACCTAGGATTTAATTCATAAAACATTAATTTGAAAGTTTTCACATCAATGAACGATTTCACCAAATTTAAGAACTTCGAATTCGTTCACTTCTTTATTTTGGATTTTTTTCTTAAGGTAAAAAAAACTTAAAAGGAGGTAGCTTGAGTCTTTTTCTAATAGAAATTGTCTACGAAAGTTTTAAGAATTTTGCAACAATGACGCAAAGGAACCTCGATTTTCAACAAGTTTTTAACCTGTTAGATTTTTTTCAAATGTAATTTTACATTTGTTTGTAATTTGTGATAAAAAAAGGTATCTCATCGTTGTTGTTATCAAAGATGGTTTTGAATATAATCTAGTTCTATTTAAATTAAGAAGATATATCGCTGCAACCATCTGTCACTTTTTCAGGATAAAATACTGAATTGAAAATTAAAAATTATAGTAACAAAAACATTAAAATGACGATATATATAGCTTTACCTTTCGAAAGGAAAAATATAAAAGCCTGTGCCTTTTATTGAGCCTCAGAGTCTTCCCTAGTTATGAATTACGGAGTGGCCTAATTGAATCACAGGTTTTTCTATTATAGTATGTTTCTTTTGTTTTTTCAGGATTTTAATTTGTTTTACGGGGTTAAAATATTAGAGTGCCAATTTCCTTTTACATAACTCTAAACATAATTTAAGGGATATTATTACATACAGACTATGACAATTCACAACTTAAAAGTTGTATGTATTAAGCTTATGACTAACATTTAAGGGGTGACATCTATTGCAGGCTTCTATTTGATGGTTGACCGTAAGTTTAAACAGTAATATTAGACTTGTCTCACCATAACTGTCGGCTTCCGCACGAAAATCCTTTTTGAAACGCCATTCGCATCTTCTACGCGGGTAAGCTTCCTGCAACCAGACATGCCGTGTCTGTCCAATCTGCAATGGTGGAGCTATTAGTGTTTTTGCATCAGACTTGGACTCTATTTGCAAAGGTATTAACAAGTTTTAACAGCGCATCCATTTTAATTGAAAGTGATATGTGAATAGACAATTTAAGGTGGAGCAAATACACCATCGCTTAGTTGTGCATTTTAACAGATATAATTACGGTTTCACAACGCATCTACTTTTACAAGAATCTTCGTAATTAGTCCTGTAATATTATTTTTGTAAATATCAAACGCTAAAAAGTATTAAAGCTGGAATATGGAAGGCTTAGTTCGGTGAAGAGATCAACTAAATCGATTTGGGATAAGCGATTGGAGATAAAATAAAAAACATGGCAGCCAATATTTTAAGTGCTGTTTGATTGATTGATAATCCTTATTATATTTCCCAGTTTAAACAAGATTGTTCTTCCACTAGTCACAATACCGGCTTATAACAGGTAAAGCTGGGATAAGGTTAATTATTTTCGCAGAACAATACTAATTCGTAAAACTAATAGACAAAACAAAAAATAGAGAAGCGGCAGTGGACTTATGTTAAACACTTAAGAAAAAGTAACTTTACTAATTAAGTGGAAATCTTCGACTGTACTAACAGGGAAAATTGGGTCAGAACAGTCACAACTTAATCATTCAATCTCACTGTTTTTTCTACTGGTCTTCTATGACACTACTGTATATTTATGTGTTTCTATCGTAACTAATTGTATTTAATGGTTGTGTGTAACAAAAAGCTCGGCCCAGTGTTAATGAGCTCAATAGCACATAATATCATATATCTTCTTTTTCATTCCATATCCAATCGCTTCACCTCTTGCTCATTCAGTTTTGCCATTTTCTGATCGATAAAATCGCAGTATCCAGTTAAAATTCAAAAACTGAACAAACGACTAAATAATAAGAAGCTGTTTATAGTAAAAATTTGCATTTTGGGGAAACCCCTTCATATTTTGAATCTCCTCTTCCTGATTATTTTGGCTAATTTTTTTATTTACAGTCCCTAAATTCAGAATCTCTGTCAGTAAGTTAGGATTCCATCGGTGTTTTTTTTCTGATTTGAACTTTAACTCAACCAAAACTCTTCAAAACAGTCAACAACGCATTTATATTAACTAATTGTTAGTAAAAACTACTTTCTTTCTTATAGCTAATGTTAATGGCTAGATTTCAGCTGTTACAATTTGCTTGATTTCAAACTTTTGCACAAATAAATCATTAGCGTTGTTTCCAGCATTATTGAACAATTGATTGATTTCTAATTAAGCTTAATTAAAGTATTAATATAAATATTTAAACTTGTCACCTTGAAAGGTTTTTGGCACAATAAATTTCATGAAAAGACTAGAATCACAATGTTTTGGTTCCCAAAAACAGGAAAACGCACAGAATAGAAGTGCCGCCCTCATCAAACTGAAATTTGATCGTGTGTTATTTGAAATCTGGCAACCAATGCTGTTTTCGACGAATGCTATTGCATTGGAAATAAAATATTAATTTAATTTAGAAACAAGAATTAACAAAACAAAACGATCGTATATTAAAAATATACAAGCTTTAAATTATTTACCATTCAGCTTATCAAAAAGGACAACCACATTATTGAAAGGAGGACCCAATTGACATATCTCCTTTAAATATCTGCGAAACTGAAGTTTTACCGGTTGATAGTAAGACATCATTTTCTAACTCCTATAATGAAAATATAAATTCAATTCATGTAACATTGAAGCACTGACGTATTTCTTATTTTAATAAAACTTAAAAATATAAGTTAACTCTGAATATTAACCAACTTCTTCAATAGAAACCAGTGACTTAAAATTTAAACCGTTTTATCATTCACACTTTTTTCAATTGCATTCATTCAGTCACTTTTTGTTTGTTTTTTTTAAATTGATCTTTACCTTTACAGTTATATTACAGTAAATGTTTTTGTCAAGGCAATTTTAAAAATTAGTTGATAGTCTCATTTGTTTGGACTTCGTAAGTATTTCACTTTTTGTGTTAAACTATTGGAAGTACTGATCAATCTTGTCTAAAATGATGTTAACATCATATTATTTTACCTTTTTCCGCTTTTTGCAAATAGCATAATCAAGGTACCATTTAGTTTCTGAAATTAAAAACAAATTCGGTTTGTAAAAATTTGAAAGCTTGATAATTAAATAAAAATGTATTATCCTCGATACCGTTAAATAAGTCCAATAATAATATTTTATGAGGATGGAAAGTAATCAAACAAAAAATTCGGTTTGTTAATGGTGTTACAAACCTTATACAATTTTTAAAAAATGTTCCTATTAAATCAATTGTCGACACCATATATGTATAAAAATACTGTGAGATTGGACACGTAGACTATAATAGTAGATTGGCTCTGGTAACTTCTATCCTCCAAGCACCAAAATACCAGAATGTTTTTAAAATTGCCACAAAGATTGTCATTTCAACCGGCTCCAAAGAATTTACTACCGGGTTTACATTACCCAATCTCATAATAAAAAAACCAATGCACTTACTTTGATGGGGATTTCATTTATGTCTTCATTCACCCCATCTTGTCATAATCCTTATCTTACTTAATTCATTGACAGATGTTAATATGGAACCTTGCAAATTATCAGTGACGTTAATTTGCCCTATGCTTGAAAGGTGTTATGCAAATATATACAGGACAAGTCAAAAAGTTTCATGTTTATGGATCATAAAAGTGTTTATGTGCACACCTTTTTGAAACACCTGGTACATTCGAAAACTGTATTCTTTAGGTTTGGGCTCTTTTGAGATATGTCTTTTTAGCTTTTTATTCTTTGATTTGCCGTGGGGCTAAGAATGCCAATAAATATTTCTTTGTTTACTTCTCGATTTCTTATTTACTTTACTTTCGATTCCGGGTCAAGTTGGCTACAAGTCAATTTGGCAACACTGAGCTCGGAGTTTGGCAACGGATTTTCAAACATAAAAGTTAATTTGGCAACACCAAAAAAGGGTCTAAAAACGCATTTTTTGTTGCCAATTTTACAGTTTTAGAATGGACTTCTTTGCCAATGTTACATACATGAAAACTGAAACAAGAAGTCATAATTAGGCATGAATTCAAATAGAAATGATCCCTAACTACTTAAACAATGTCTGAAAAATATACATACAATACGGGAATAAAAACTACTGAAAGGCTTGCTTACGCTTGTTACACCTACTCGAAAAGGCAAAGCAGAGATAATAGATGACACTTAGCGAGTAAGCTTTGTTTCCCATCCAGTTTTGGAATTTGTAAGAACAGGTAAACTTGGGATTCCTAGAACTACCAATTTAGTGAAAGAATGGCATGATGGCTTTCAACTTTCATGTATGCAACATGTATCGACGTAACACGGGGATTAAAAATTATGAGCGTGGGATATATAAGGTAGCGTATCTTTAGTAGTTCCTGATCAGAAAAAATGTTTTAGTGATTTTAATGTATATAAAATGTATTTGCTGTTAATTTAATCCTTGACTAACAAAAATGACTGATGTGTACATGCCTTTACTCGTTTATTTTTCCTGTTGCCAAATTTACGGTATCAAACATATAATTGTTGCCAAATCTCCGATGGTCGTGTTGCCAAAGTAACCTTGAGATCCCGAAATTTGGCAAAACTGGACAACTTCTGATGTTGCAAAATTAACTTGCAGCCAACATGACCTGATACTTGACTTTACTTTCTCCACCCCTAGCAACCAAACTTTTAACCTTAGCAACCGCAATTTGGACCATAGTAACCATGTCAACTAAAAACTTTGTACACCCAACCTTCAACCTTCAACTTCTTAGATCGCTTTCTTACCACTAAATAGATCGTAATCCGTAATGTGATGTGATGTCATTACACATTAGATGTTAATGTGCTATTGAATACAGATTATGCAGCCGCAGCAGTACTATAATCTTACTTTAAACCTCTAAATAATAAGAAATACAATGAAATCATCATGTCTAATGTTATTAAGCCACTCACATGCTCTGCCCCTCTCTATCCTCCACATGGTAATTAACAACCGTTTTTGTCCTCCAAGGTCATGGAGGTCGAGAATGGAGCTCAAAGGTCAAGTTTCAAATTTTATATATTTGGATAGGTCTTGACGAGATGATCACGATGAGATAGGACACTTATAGTGTATACCTGTAAGGTCAGAAAATGAGGTCAAAGGGACAATTTCAACTTTTATATATTTGGATAGGTCTTGACGAGTAGATCGAAATGAGATATGATACCAATCGTTAAAAAGGATCTTGAAGGTCACAAAACGAGGTCAAATGTCAAATTTCAGGTTTAAAATATTTGGATGGGTATCGAAGAGTAAGTCGAGATGTGATGTGACAAAAATTCGAAATATCATTTCAAAGTTTTCTACTGAAATAAAATTAAACGTATTGCTTTCGCTACTTGGTTACAACCGTTTGATATGGTCATTATTAAGTGCGGAAGCGAAGCGAAAGCACTTTATGTGAACGTTCGAGCCGTCCGTCCGTCTGTCTGGCGCACTGTAGCTCAG